>VDFB02254070.1:0-20060 GCA_007258455.2 Sequoia sempervirens | reverse complement strand
GGGATGGGTTCCCACCTATCTTGTCTTAGTACCCCCACCTTCAACCTCTTTGTGATAGCTTTCTTGCTACAGGTTGGAGTAAAGTTAAGGATTTTAAGGTGATTTCAAGGGTGGGCTGTGGCAAGGTAGCCAGATGGAAAGATCCTCATGAATGGCCTCGAGGGGGCTTTGAGGGTGAGAGGGAGACTGTTGCTTAGATTCTTGTAGGTAGAGTGTGTAACTCTTTGAGAGAAGCTGATGTCCTCACTTGGGGACCTAATCCAAAGGGGAAGTTTTTAGTGGCCCCTGATTATCAAGAGTTGGAAAGACTAACTTTTGATAAGATGGATATTTCTGGTGGAAGTAGGTTTGGAATAAGTCAGCTTGGCCCAAATGTAATTTTTTCTTGTGGCTTTTTTTGTAGAATAAATGTCTTACCTAGGAGAATCTTTAGAAGAGGGGTTTTCATGGGCCTTCTATATGTGTTTTATGTAATAAAAGTGAAGAAGATAGCTCTCACCTCTTTTTCTAATTCTCTTTCACTAGGGTTATTCAGCATTAGTGGTGGGAAGCTTGGGAGAATGCTTGTGTTCATGCTAGCTCTTTGGTTGAGTTTTGGAATAGTCTTGGTAGACCCCCTTCTAAGATCCCCTTTCTTGAGGTGGCTTGGGATATTGGTCTAGGATTTATTATCTAGTAAGTGTGGTTGGAAAGGAACTGCATGATATTTTAGGGTAAGCTAAAGATGGTGCAACAGGTGTGGTTACAAGTAATAAATATGCTTTAGGAGACCCTTTTCTGTGAAGTGTGACCTCTCTGAGGATATTGATCCTGGAGATGTGTGAGTGGTTCAAAATTTGAATATTTTTTGTGCTGGTTCTAGTGATGCTATTTGTAAGAAACAACAAGTTAGAAGCAGGCAGGATGAAAGGAAGGTTTACAAGGAGGGAAAGTGGTCCGCCCTCCTCTGGGGACTCTTAAGATCAATACTGATGAGTCTTCTAGGGGAAATCCTAGGCATGCTGGGGTTGGAGGAATTGGCAGGGATAGCTCTGGTAACATTATTTTCTTCTTCTTGAAATATAAGGGGTTACAGGCCAATAACTACAAGGAGGCTCTTGTTGCACTCTTAGATTTTGAAAGAGGATGTGTGCTAGGTTGGAGCAAGATTATCTATGAGTCTAACTCTCAGGTTGTGGTGGATATGTTGAATCTACAATGGACAAAGGATGTGGATTGGCATCTGGTTGTGGTGGGTAGATAAATTTTTAGTCTAAGTGCTTCTCTAGATGTAGTCTCTTTTTGCTATGTTCCCCACAAATGGAATAGGACTGTTGATTGCCTGGCTAAGTGGGCTTATGATCACTTGGAGGGATGGAAGGTGGGAGATTGGGCTCACCTGCTTCTAGATTATATTCATGATCTTGAGAGTTTGGTGAAGGAAGATATGGATGATTAGTTGTGGCCCTTTCGAGGGTTTTCTTTTGTTGTTATTGTTTTCTCTTCCAAGCTGAAGGCCCTTGCTTGTTGTACTTTGTTCGTTATTTCAATAAATTTTTACCCTTTTTAAAAAAATAAAAATTCTAAAATAAATAATACATATAATAATTATTATATTAATAATATTATTAAATATATATTAATTTATAATATAATATTTATATAATTATTACTAGTAGTATATTATTAATAATCAATAATAACAATAATTAATTATTATTATATTGATCACTTAATTAATGAATATATTATTATCTATGTTATAATAAATAATAAATAAATATATTTAAAATAAAATATTAAATTATGATGCTCTGTCAAAAATGTTGAATTCACTGAAGCTGGCATCCACTCCATGCCCTAGCTTTGCTTCCCATGCCACCGTGGCAAACAGTGATGCCTCTATTGGTGAATATTCAAATGGGAACTTTGTTGCATTGGATACCATGGCTGAAGGCTCACGGGGAGAATCGATCCACATGACTCTCTTTTTTGCATCGGTGGCCTCCCACGACAAGTCAGGAGAGAAGAAGTCATCTCCTCTCTTTGCTAATTAGCTTGACAGTGATGAGAAGCTTGGTAACAGTCAAATGGGGGTGGATTTGCCACCTACAGTTGGTCTTTTGGATTCAGATTTAGAGATCAGAGTTGTGCCTTGGTGTGAGTGTTCCTAGGCTTAATTGCACAATTAGCTAAAAGACCTTTTTCCTATCTTCTTCCTGAAACCTGATAGCTTCTAGGTTCTGGTTAGGCTTAGATCATTAACTAAACCCTGTTCCAACTCCTCTCCAAGAGTTTCTCACTTGTACTTCACCTTGAAAGACTAACACCACTTGAACTTGCAAACTCTCTCCTACACTTCGAAGACTCTAAGTGCCTACATCCCAAAAAAGCTTGAACTGATTGTAGGGGTGTCAGAGATACAAGAAACATGCCAAACACATCCAATTGGCTCCATCTTGGATGGTCTTCAATCTTCTTTCTTACCGATTTCAAGAATTTGCCTTGAGAAGGCCTAATTCCTTGTAGCCCTTGACAACGACCTTTTTGTCTTTCTTGCTCAAACTTTCCAAACAACCTAGAAAATAGATTTCACATTCAGATACCCTTTTTGATCCTCTAAAATATTTACAAGGTTTTCGTTCTCTATGCCCTCTGTACACTGGTCTCCTATAATCTAGGGCAAATAGGGCTAATAGGCCTAATTGCTAGGGTTTCACTGATTTCTTGTTCATCTCTCACACAAATGGATTGACTAGGCAACAATACTTCTAGCATGTTAAGATGTGACTAAACCCTACCTAGAACTGTACTTGTTTCGTACTATACCTTAATCCCTTGCATGATCTCTTCAATTCTTGACTACCAAACCTCTAACCAGGCGCTCTAAGCCTGCCTAGGGTTTGTTAATGCACTCTACTGCTCGAATCTTCAGGACTCCTACCATTGAATATGTACAAACACATGGCTCCCCTAGCAAATCCATCTATTCTCAAGAAATTCCTATGGCTAGATTTCATGGGGGAGCCATTAAAAGGAAAACTGGTTAGGATAGGACCAGAATAACCTCAAGACCTTACTCTATGAATTCAAAACACCAAATCAACTCTAATTAACTTTCTTACAAAATGAAAAAGACTTAGAACTATACTATGAACACTAATGCAATGCTAAATCAGAACATACAATTCAATTAATATCACTATCACTCAAAATATTTGGGAAAACATAGAAATTGCAAAATTTTCTTCTATTCCCAAAACCAAAAACTTCATTACAACAACTCTAACATCTTGCATTCGAGCCACCTTTCATAGATGCCATTTACAATGGTTTTAGGGATGTTGGTCGATCCCCCACTCCTATCTTTTAGGGGATCCAAGATAACTGAGTTGCATGCAACATGGCAAATGTTGTCATGGCAACTTTGTAACAAACTTTTGCAACTTCCCATTATGCCCTCTTCCAAACTCTTAGGACCTCTACCTCCTTGATTTCGAGCATCCAACTCCCTTAACTGCCTCATGGCATCCTCCTAACAACATTGATGTGTTTAGAACACATTTAAGACTCAATTCCCACTCTAAACTACTAAGGCTAAGTAAAGCAAAAGTAATTAACAAAGACTAACTATGGTGACCTTAGTCCTAATGACTAATTCACCTAGCCATAACAATGAACTTCTAAGGTCCAAAACAAACACACTATTACCCTAACTTGGCTAAGGTCAGATACAAGCCAAAAATGACAATTACCAAAATGGGGGTTAGCCTAGGTGCTCCTGCACCATCCTCCCCAAAACAAAAGAGTTCAATCCACCCTTGGATTGAGTAAGTTGAGATCAACACCCAACTTCTTGAACTTTGATTCTTTGATCCATACTGCATCAGCATCAGATTGACCATGCCTTTTAATCAGATGTTCCTTGTATTCCTTGGTTCTAGTCTTCTTGTAGACCCTGGTATCTAGTATACTGTCAGCTTGTTTGACTATAGCAGAAGGCAGTTTGAGCTCCTCCACATCTTGGATGACTTCATTGAGGTTCTGATCCATGTCTGGTGGTGGTCCTTTATAATGAACCAGGTCTACAATATTGAAAACAAGGGACAATACACTGTCTTCCGATAGCTCCACTCTAAAAGCATTGTTTCCATACTTTGCTAAGATAGGACAGGGACCTATCCTCTTCATCTGCAACTTGTGAGGAACTCCTTTTCCAACTTGGACTTGTTTAGATGCACCATCACCAAGTCTCCCACATTAAACTGAACTTCTCATCTATGCTCATCCACCTTGGTCTTATGCTTCATGTTGTTTTCTGCCAATTTCTTCCTGACTGTACCATGAATCTCCTGCATTGCATAAGCAAAATCATCAGCATATCCACTTCCCTTGACTCCATCCTTTAATTCTCTTAGCTCATAGACTCCTCTAGGATGTAATCCATAGACAATTTCAAAGGGACTCTTCCCTGTTGACCTGTTCACAGTTTCATTATAGGCATATTCAGCTTGTCCAATCAACTGATCCCATTGTTGACCATACTCCTTGGTCAAGCACCTTAATAGATTTCCAAGACTTCTATTAACAACTTTGGTCTGACCATCAGTTTGGGGATGGTATGCAAATCCAAAAGATAGATTAGTTCCCAATCTCTACCAAAGAGTCTTCCAAAAATGGCTCATAAACTTGGTGTCTCTGTTTGACACAATGCTTATAAGTAACCCATGTATTCTTACTATCTCCTCGAAGAAAAGAGAGGCTATTTGACTAGCATCATTGGTCGTTTTACATGGTACAAAGTGAGCCATCTTGCTGAATCTATCCACAACTACATAAACACTGTCCATGCCCTATCTTGTCTTGGGTAACCCAACTACAAAATCCATACTCAAGCATTCCCATTTCCTAGTAGGAATAGGCAGTGGTTGGTGTAGGCTGCATTTGAAGAAGTACCCTTGGCCTTTTGACACACTATACAACTCTCCACATACCTCCTAACATCTAGGTTCATCCTTGGCCAATAATAGAACCTTTGAACAAGTTCTTGAATCTTGGTGATCCCAAAGTGACCACTCGATGCACCATTATGCTTTTCTTGTATCAAATTCTCTCTAATAGAGCCTCTAGGGACACATAGCTGATTCCCTTTAAACAAGAGATCACTTTGTAAAGTATATTCAACATATTTACTATAAAAATGGTTCTTGTATTTAGCACATACCTTATAAATGTCTGCAAAATCTTCATCATCTGCATATAGGTCCTTGAAATGATCTATTCCCATGCTCTTCAACTGAATTTCTTGTATGGTGAGGACCCTTCTACTCAAGGCATCTGCCACCTTGTTGAGTACTCCTTTCTTGTGCTTGATATTGAAAGTGTAAGCTTGCAGGTATTCCACCCACTTCATGTGTCTGTGACTCAATTTCTCTTGTGAATTCAGGAAACTAAGTGCTTGGTTGTTTGAATATACTATGAATTCCTTGGGAAGAAAGTAGTGCCTCCATTTCCTTAGAGCCTGGACCAATGCATACATCTCAAGGTCATAAGAAGAATACTTCTTCTTGGCTTCACTTAACTTCTCTGAATGAAAAGCCACCGGTCTGCCCTCTTGACTGAGAACAACTCCAATAGCCACATTGCTTGCATCACACTCAATAGTGAATAGCTTCTCAAAGCTTGGTAACACCAAAACAGGTTGGGTAGCTATCTTTTCTTTCAACAACTCAAAACTTTTGTTAGCTTGCTCATTCCATACAAACTTAGTCTTCATCCCTCCTTTAATGGTATCCAACATAGTAGCACAAATAGCACTAAATTGTCTTATGAACTTCCTATAGTATTGAGCAAGGCCATGAAAGCTTCTTACCTCTATTGTTGTCTTTGGAGTAGGCCAATTGAGGATGGCTTCCACTTTGTTGCTGTCCATTTTCAAGTTGCCATGTGATAGTACAAATCCAAGGTACACCAGCTCTGCTTTGATGAATTCACATTTTTCCAAATTAATCATCAATTTCTCCTCCTACAGCTTCTTGAAAATCAACTCTATCTGTTTGAGGTGCTCTTCTCTTGTTTTGCTATAAATCAGTATATCATCAAGATACACTACTACAAATTTTCCAGTCTTTGAGGATTTCATTCATGAGTCTCATGAATGTGGAGGGGGCATTAGACAACCCAAATGGCATAACCAGCCACTCATATAAACCCTCATTAGTTTTGAAAGTTGTTTTCCACTCATCTCCCTCATGTATTCTAATTTGGTGATAACCACTCTTTAGGTCTATCTTGGTATAGTACCTAGCTTCACCTAGACAATCCATGAGGTCTTGAATCCTAGGGATAGGGAACCTATACCTAATGGTTATCTTATTTATGGCCCTTGAATCAGTACAAAGCCTCCATTCTCCTCCCTTTTTAGGTGCTAAGATAGTGGGTACTGCACATGGCCTGATGCTCTTCCTAATGAGACCTTGGTTTAGGAGTTCTTGTATTTGCCTAGCTATTTCCTCATTTTGTTGAGGAGTCATCTTGTAGGCTGCCTTATTTGGTAGGGTAGCCCCTGGTATCAAGTCTATCCTATGACTTATGGCTCTTTTAGGGGGTAATGCTGCTAGTTGTCCACTACTCACAATGCCTTCATAGGTCTGCAACATTTTTTGTATTTCCTTAGGTAACTCTGGCTTCTCAGCTGCTTTCTCATTACTTACCTCTCTTGTCCTTAACATGACTACATAGCCAACCCCTTCTCCTTCTTCCAAGGCTTCTAAGAACTCTTTTTCACCAACCATGAGCAATTTAGGACCTGCTGTCTGCACCTCTGCATCTTCTAACAAAGACTGAATTCTAAATGTTACCTTATCCTTCTTGAAATATAAGAGTTCTTCACTCCATCATGCATAGCTTGGCGATCAAATTTCCATGGTCTACCTAGGAGCAAGTGACATGCATCCATAGGTAACACATCACACACGACTTTGTCTTTGTACCTTCCAATTGAGAACTCCACCCATGCTTGTTCATTCACCAAGACATGTTGGCCTTTATTGATCCATGTGACCATGTAAGGATTGGTGTGGGGTATCCTTATCAACTTCAGCTTGTTGACTGTCTCCTCTGACACAATATTGTCAGTAGACCCTGAGTCAATGATGACTCTACACACTTTCCCCATCATCTTACACTTTATCCTAAATAGGGACCTCCTTTGGCTTGGTTCTTCTTTAACCGGCTCCTTGATCAAAGTTCTCCTCATCATGAGGTTCTCACCTTCCTCAGAATTCAATGGTACCTCAAATGTTTCTCTGCTGCATTTGTCTCATCATGAACTAGATTAGTTCTCTTGTCACCTCCATGAGAAGTACTACCTTTCTTGGACACCTATAGGCCGGGTGTCCCATTTGATTGCAGTGGTAACACTTCATGTTGGTAAAGTAATTACCTCTTCCTTGTCCACCACTTCTTCCTCTAGAGCTAGAGCCTCTTCCTCTACCACCTCTACTAGAGCTTCCTTCTTGCTGATCAGAGTATCTGACTTCTCCTTGAACCCTTGATTCTGAACTCCTTCCACCATAGCCACCTCTTTGTCCTCTACTGTCTTTTCCTTTACCTCTACTCTTAGAGGTTTTCTCTTGCTTCTTTTTGCCTTTCTCCTCTATCTTTAAGGCCATTTGATAACATTGGCGGATGGTTTTGAAGTTCACTAGGCTCATGTCTTCTTGAATAGACCATTTAAGCCCATTCAAATACCTTGCTAGCTTGATGCTTTCATCTTCAACCACCTTTGATCTGAGGCACAACTTTTGGAACTCCTTGGTGTATGTTTGGACATCCATATCTTTTTGTCTAAGATTATGTCTTCTCCTATGCAACTAGACTTCATAGTCATCAGGTAAGTTGGTCTGCTTGATCTTGGTTACCATGCCTCTCCATGTAACTATAAGACCCTTTCCTTCTTTCTCTTTTTCACCTTGCACAAACTTCCACCATGTGAGAGATGAACCTCTCAACCTTGACTTGGCCACCTTAACTTTTTGGGCTTCTGTTATACCATCACATTCAAAGTGATTCTCTATACTTTCAATCCAGTCCATGACTGAATCAGGGTCCATTTGTCCACTAAATAGTGGCACTCCTTCCAAAGCTTTACCACTTAAGGCCTACAGTGCCTTGAAGAAGGGTTCTTCAACAAGGGCAGGGTCAAGTTTTGGAGCTTCCTCCTGCAAGTCCACTTCCTTTTCCTTTGCTTCCTGCTCTTCCTTCAGTTCTATTTTATCCTTTACCTTGTTTGCCTTTTCTTGGACTTCATCCAAGAGCTTCTCCATTCGGGACAACCTTTCTCTTAGCAGTCGGTTATCCTCTTCTTGCTCTTCTACCTTCTTGGCTAACTCAGCATTAGTCACCATTGTTCTTTCTTCCTCTAGTGTATTCTCTCCTACTCATTCAGTGGGTTGCAACATCAATCAAAAGCCTGATCAAACAATGCTCTGATACCAATATGGTGTGAGTGTTCCTAGGCTTGCTTGCACAATCAGCTAAAAGACCTTTTTCCTATCTTCTTCCTAGAACCTGATAGCTTCTAGGTTTTTGGTTAGGCTTAGATCATTAACTAAACCCTGTTCCAACTTCTCTCCAAGAGTTTCTCACTTGTGCTTCACCTTGAAAGACTAACACCACTTGAACTTGCAAACTCTCTCCTACACTTAGAAGACTCTAAGTGCCTACATCCCACAAAAGCTTGAACTAATTGTAGGGGTGTTAGAGATACAGGAAAGATGCCAAACACATCCAATTGGATCCATCTTGGATAGTCTTCAATCTTCTTTCTTACCGATTTCAAGAATTTGCCTTGAGAAGGCCTAATTCCTTGTAGCCCTTGACAATGACCTTTTTGTCTTTCTTGCTCAAACTTTCCAAACAACCTGGATAACATATTTAATATTCAGATACCCTTTTTGATCCTCTAAAAGATTTACAAGGTTTCAGTTCTCTGTGCCCTCCGTACACTGGTCTCTTATAATCTAGGGCAAATAGGGCTAATAGGCCTAATTGCTAGGGTTTCACTGATTTCTTGTTCATCTCTCACACAAATGGATTGACTAGGCCACAATCCTTCTAGCATGTTAAGATGTGACTAAACCCTACCTGGAACTGTACTTGTTCTATACTATACCTTAATCCCCTGCCTGATCTCTTCAATTCTTGACTGCCAAACCTCTAACCAGGCACTCTAAGCTCGCCTAGGGTTTGTTAATGCACTCTACTACTCGACTCTTCAAGACTCCTACCATTAAATATGTACAAACACATGGCTCCCCTAGCAAATCCATCTATTCTCAGGAAATTCCCGTGGCTAGATTTCATGGGGGAGCCATTAAAAGGCAAACTGGTCAGGATAGGACCAAAATAACCTCAAGACCTTACTCTATGAATTCAAAACACCAAATCAACTCTAATTAACTTGCTTACAAAATTAAAAAGACTTAGAACTATGCTATGAACACTAATGCAATGCTAAATCAGAACATACAATTCAATTAATATCACTGTCACTCAAAATATTTGGGAAAACACAGAAATTGCAGACTTTTCTTCTATTCCCAAAACCAAAAACTTCATTACAACAACTCTAACATCTTGCATTCGAGCCACACCTTTCATAGATGCCATTTACCATGGTTTTAGGGATGTTGGTCGATCCCCCACTCCTATCTTTTAGGGGATCCAAGATAACCGAGTTGCATGCAACATGGCAAATGTTGTCATGACAACTTTGTAACAACTTTTTGCAACTTCCCATTATGCCCTCTTCCAAACTCTTAGGACCTCTACCTCCTTGATTTCGAGCATCCAACTCCCTTAACTACCTCATGGCATCCTCCTAACAACATTGATGTGTTTAGAACACATTTAAGACTCAATTCCCACTCTAAACTACTAAGGCTAAGTAAAGAAAAAGTAATTAACAAAGACTAACTATGGTGACCTTAGTCCTAATGACTAATTCACCTAGCCATAACAATGACCTTCTAAGGTCCAAAACAAACATACTATTACCCTGACTTGGCTAAGGTCAGATACAAGCCAAAAATGACAATTACCCTTGCACGATGGGATTCTTTGTGGTGGCTTTTGATGATATCAAAGACATGAATAAAATTAAAAAAGAAAAGGACACGTGGAAGTACACCAAAGGATGCCTGGACAAAGGTGAAAAGGAAAAAGAAGAAGCCTGTGGTGAAATCTAATATGCAACTTTGCTCCTAGTCCAAAGGTGATGCAAATGTGTAAGTGGGTAATTGGTGTGTGGGTGGGTGGGGAAATTTGTAAACTGGTTGATGTCTATATCAAAGCAAGTACAATGTTGGTGGTGGGCTGAATAGATTAGTTTTGGTCAAGGGAGATTGCAACTAGGTTGATGTGTCATGGTTTGGATAGGAGATTCTAAATGGAAATCTTGTCAATGTAATTTTTGATGATCAATACAATGGGTGTTGCCCCTTAGCAGCCACTTACCTATAAAAAATAAAATAAAATTAGGATTCAATTAAGATAGTAATATATTATATATTTTATACTAACATATTATTATAGTCAATTATAAATAATATAGTAATAATTCATATAAAAAATCTATATATTCTATATCAATAATAATACAATCTATTATTATTATACTAAAGTCCTAACCAAAGCTTTGGGTTGGCCAATAGTGCACTCCCTTTCTCATAACATTTCTTCCATCTCCCAACTCTCTCAAGGTGCACTAGTTGGACATGGGGGTATTGGCTTCTCTCTTTGATAATATTTTTGTTCAATTTATTATTAAAATTCTAGGGTTAATGTCTTTCATATTTCAACCAAATACTTTGAAGCCCTCCTTTTATTTTATCTTTTTTAAATCTTATATTTATGATTAAAATAATATTATATTATAATTTAATATATCAGTTTCCAAGTGTTTATTTTTTCAATAAATTTATTTATATTTAACTTTGTTAATAACCTATTATTTTTATCGTAATAGTGAATTGTTATATATATATAATAAATAATATATATAATAGTTATTATATTAATAATATTATCAAATATATATTAATTATTTATATATTAATTTATATAATCATCAATAGTAATATATTATTATTAATCAATAATAATTAATTATTATTATATTGATTAAATAATTAATGAATATATAATTATCTATGATATAATAAATAATAAATAAATATATTTTAAAAATAAAATATTACATTAAGATTCAATTAAGATAGTAGTATATTATATATTTTATACTAATATACAATAATAATTTATTATAATATAATAATACAAGAGAGGTGGACCAACCACACCAAGGCTCTAGGTCATGGAGAGACAAGAGCGGAGGGCTTCCCTAACTTACCTTGCTCTAAAGGGTGTTTTGGGGTGAGGATTGAGAATGAAGAGCACTATAAAGTACTTTTGTCACTATATAGACCCAAAATTCTATTTGGGGCTAGATGAGCTAGTTTCTAAAGTCTAAACTATACCTCAAACAACTCTCTGTCCGAGGACGACAATGCAACGTGCTGGCGTCCATATGACGAGAAAAAGTAAAGTACAACAGGAAAGGTCAGAAACCTACTAACAGTCTAGCTAGTCAATTTTGATGAAAAGAAAATAATGATAAGGTGCAAAAAATAAAGGCGTAGATGGTAAAGCAAGTAAATAAAAGCTAGGGTGACGAATATTATCTCACAAAATTGCTAGTTCACTTGCTAGCTCTACCCACATGTTCATCTACACACAAGCAAAAATGGGAAAATTGTTGGGATTGTATAGGGGTCTGCCTCAGTTGGACCCCCATTTTGGTGTTTCCACCTCCATAGACAACCAAAAAAACAACAAAGTAGAAAGTACGATAAAGGAAATGGAAGAGAAAGAGAGATTTTTGAACACTACAAAACAATACTATGCTACTCAATCAAACCACAAAAGGGAGAGTGAAGTGTTACCACCTCCACCCAAAGGCTCTCAAGTCCAATGAAGGGAGAATGCAAGCAATGAACTTGGCAAAGTCACCATAGCCGCATTGGTGATGAAGGGAAGTCTCACAAGATTCCAAGCTCACAAATTCTATGGTAGCCTCACACGTACAAAATGGAGAGAATGGAGTAACCAACTATTACAATGCTTAATGGAGCTGTGAAAGTTCCTTGAATAAAAAATGGAATGCTCAAGAGAATGTATCTAAGATCAAGAAGTGTGTAGAGAGGTATGGAATTGTGAGAAGACAAAGTGATAGTAAAGATTATTCTTTTGAAGGTGGGATGAGAAGGAATAAATCATTTTTGGATTGATTGCTCGATAAAAGGACATTACAATTCATCCCCAATGAGGAGTGTAATGTCTCTACCAACTTCAAATGCAAGAATCCATTAGGGACATTAGTGTTCTGTGCAAACGTCCATGCGCCATGCTTGCATCCTTGACAAATATTCTCTCATTGACACATAGGACAAATGCCAAGTGGGTGGAAGGTAGCTGGGTGATGTGGAATTTTGCCTTTGGGTTTGATTTTTTAAGGTGAGGGTATGCAAAAGGGGAATTTACACAAGGGGTGAAAATTTTCTCATATACATTTTGCCCCCATTTTAGTGAGCACAAGTATCGGTGAGTGTTTAGTAAAGTAGATTGAAGAGTTAGAAATGTATACTTGAACCGTCAAGGAAGTAGACTGCAATCTGGTGAACTCAAAAGCGTAGGGTAGGAAAAGGACTCCACAGGTACTCTCCTTGAGGAGGCTTGAACAAAAGGACTTCATAGCTCCGCAAAACTACAAAGTTGCACAAAGTAGACTGAAGGCCCTTGGACCAATGATGGAAAAATCCTGCAAGATGTAAGCATCTCATAGGCCCTCAAACCTGCAAGAAGGCATTCCCCCAAGTACTCTCTCATGAAGGAAGCCCAGTGTAGGGGATTCCACAGAGTTGGATTAAAAAGTGGTTTCACAGGTGCACCTACAAAGCAACATGTTAATCCGCAGATAAAACATGCCAAAAAACAAAAAGTAGCCACATAGGCAAACAAGCAGATAGTCACGCAGATAGTCGACAAATTTTGAGGCTTTCGAAGGGCTCCCTTCGGAACCCTTCTAAAGAGGGGTCCACTCAAGGGACACATTTTTTGAAAGTGAGATAGTGTCTTTCTACAAGTCGATTCAACATCAAGGAATCCTTTTGAAACATGTTCACTTCATCAAGGAATTCGAAAGGAAGAAAGTTCCCCCTCACAAGGGGAAGGTCGAGGATTCTCTCGTAGGAAAAGATGCTCCCTCCTCAGAGGAAAGTTCTTCAAGTTCTTTCTTTATGAACCCATGACAAAGGAATCACATTCCGCTAGGGGTCCAAGTTGAGAATGCAATTTTTTTGAAAAAGGTTTTGCAAAGATTCTCAAGAAAAGATTTGTTGGCAATGAATGTATTTTCCGAAAATTGAAACATTGTGAAAGTAACGTTGTCACACATATGAGGGACAACTCAAGCAAAGAAGAGAGAAAGAGAAAATTCGTTCCTATACAAATAATACTAATCTATGTAATCTATTATTATTATACCATAGTCCTAACCAAAGCTTCAGGTTGACCAATAGTGCACTCCCTTTCTCATACCATTTCTCCCAACTCTCTCGAGGTGCACTAGTTGGACATGTGGCTTCTCTTTGATAATATTTTTATTCAATTTATTCTCAAAATACTAGGGTTAATGTCTTTCATATTTCAACCAAATGCTCCTTCAACCTGGAAGCCCTCCTTTTATTTTATATAATTTAAATCTTATATTTATGAATAAAATATTATATTATAATTTAATATATCCTTTTCCAATTGTTTTTTTCAATTTAAATTTATTTATATTTAACTTTGTTAATATATTATTTTTACCATAATAATGATTTTTTTTTAATCGGAAAAGGTAAGGAATCCCTGCAAGTATTTTTATTTATTCTTTGAAAAGCATTACATCCACCAATTGCATTCTTAAAGAAAATTTTACATTGAAGAGAAAAAAAACCATCATATCCCCTCACAACATCTAGCTCTAAACATATTTCTACCCATCATTAACCCCATAAAAATTGAATAACTTTCAAACATTACAAGAATCTACAATATTGCTTGTTATTTCTTCCCTTTGTCATGGGGTCAAAGATGAATATTAAAGGCTTCTACCTTCTTCTTCTTTTTCTTCTGAACCTTATGCCAAATCCTTTCTTGTTCATCTATCCATGAAGGCTCACCCAAATCCTCGACTGGACTACATCTATCTTTAGATGAAGCCAAGCTCACACACTTTGACCATCCACCTAGCTCTTCATTTGGAACTCCACCCAAATCTTCATTTGGGACTTTGCCCTACTCCACAGAGGAAGAGTTACCCACCTCTTGCACATGGGCCTTCTGAGGGGACATCAAGCTAGTTTTAGATTTTGGATTCTAAGTAGGAGCATTCCCATCCAGACAATATTTTTCAATCAAATAGTGGTGAGGAGAGGCTTCTTTCCACCAAGTTGCTTGTTTAACCCTCTTCTGCGTAGAGAAGTTATCCATAATGTGCTCAACATTGAAGCATCCGCGACGATGGAATGGTAAACCCTCACAATCAAGAATATGCTTCCATTCCCCACTAGAAAATTTTAAGAGTGCAATCACTAGAAGATCTTTGGTGATTTCCATTTCAACCAAAATTTGAGCATTAGCATGCAAGAAACTTTGAGAACCCTCATCAATCCCCATAAATTTTCCCAAAGAGCTACCAATGGTTTCAAAGCATGAATCAAACCAGAAGTGTAATGGAAGAATTGGAAGCCTTGCCCAAAGTGGGACCACATCAAAGGTTTATGTGGCAGGATTGAAAGATAGATGCCACAATTTTAGCATTAACAAATGTTTATCCTCCCAACTCCATTGATAGTTGCAAGGAACAACATTCCTATCCTTCACATTGTCGAACACGACAATAAAAAACCCTCTTGAACTAGGGTAGATTTAACATCCCCATCAAAAATAGGGTGCAAAAAGTTCATAATCCACCAATGCAGATCAACAAGGCCAAACCAAAACCCCTAAAACCTTCTAATCAAACCAAAATAAAAAAAATTACATTCTCTGCCACTTCAATAGCAATATCTCCATACAAAGAGATAAAGGAGGTCTTATTTGCATTCCTCAAGGTTCGTACATGCTTTTCCTCCTTCAAGATCATTGAGCCCTCTCCTAGATCCTGCACCAATCCCCCATCCTACTTACAATTCTTCTTAGACACAGAGGCCTGACCATTATGATCCTTGACCATACATTTTGAATGTTGCCCATTTCACTCAAGTTTCCCTACAAATGAAACCTTGCCACTAAATTTTGAATCCAAATTCCCTCTACTCAGAATCTCTATGAAAGGAATGAAACTTTGATATGTTAATTGATGAAAACTAGGAACAAATTGCCTTGCACTGCCGCTAGAAACCCTAGCCACAATAGGCCAGGGAAAGCACAGGGACAACATTATTTGTAATAATAGTGAATTATTTTATATTAATATTAATAATATATTAAATATTAAATATTATTATTATTATATAATATTATTAAATATATATATTAATTATTTATATATTAATTTATGATATAATTTTTTTTTGAATATATAAATTAGGTGCCAAAAGGGGGCCTAACCCCAAATACATCACTAAACCAGTCATATAGATGAGACTAAATTACAAAAGGAAATCCAAAATCCAACACTTCCCACCCACTTTGGTCACCTTGACTAGTATGTTACCTCCATTGCCATCACGTCCGCACCATCTAAGCCCTCCTCCCCTAATACGGTCTTGATCAACCTTAGCCGCTGGAAAATCCAGAGCCATGTGCTCATTTTTCAGATTTTGTGCCCGTGATAGCTCCTTCAAAAGGTTTATATTACCTAAGACCTCCACCATGCAAGTATCCATGTCTTCATTGACACTCCATATAACAAAGGGGATCCATGGTCCATTAATTGGGAAGGAAATTGTGGCCAAACACCACCAATTAGTCTTAGCCTTAGCCCCCCCACTACCATGCTCTGATAAAATTGTATGGCATCACGCCATCACAACTTAACTAATTGCCACATCATTAAACACACCATGCCTCTCTCCTCCCACACTTGAAGTAGTCATGCCATAAATATGGAGGATATATTTGAGTTGAATTAGAAACAATAGGTAGAAAATAAGAATTTGGCACCCAAAATTCATTTAATTGCCTCTATAGTTTCCTTATCTACAATGTTGAAAATTCGTCTAAGCCTCATGTTTAAGACCATACCACAAAAATCCATCCACCTTTCCTTCACACCAAATAAGATAGTAGTCTTCATGATCAATTATGTTAATTGCACCCTACTATTGCTCAATTTAATAGCTAGCCACCACCACTAGTGTCCTGCATTTAAGACCCCTGACGGTCTTTGCCTTGGTATCGACAACTTGTATCCTTCCAAGCTAGATCACGTGTGTTAGACAACCATTATTAAACGTTGGTGTCCCATTGTAATCACCAGCAATCTCAAGTGCATCTTTAGATATTTTTCTAGCTTTGACATTCCCTTACCTATAAAAATTGAGATTTTAAACTCTTCAAAACCCACTAACTCCCCCACAATTCATGATAATCATTTTTCCAACTTCCAATTTGGAGTTGCACTTTTTTGGATTGCATTGAGAACTATCATAGAATCCCCTTCAAGATGGATTTTTACAAATCCAACGTTTTGCAAATATTTAAGCCTAATTAGGCAACTGGGAACTCTTCTTCATTATTGGTAGCATCCCTTATTTTTTTCCCACCTGATAATCCACTTACCATTATGATCTCTTATAATACACCCCACTCTTGATGGGCCTAGATTTCCTTGAACTAACCCATCAAAATTCACCTTTACCCACACCTCATCTGGTGGATACCACTTCACATCCACTCTAGGATTTCTCCTAAGATCATCCTTTCAAACCCCAGAAACAAAGGAATTTATAATATAATATTTATATAATTATTACTAGTAATATATTATATTAATCAATAATAATAATTAATTATTATTATATTGATTAAATAATTAATGAATATATATTAATTATATATGATATAATAAATAATAAATAAATATATTTAAAATAAAATATTACATTAAGATCCAATTAAGATAGTAATATATAATATATTTTTAGCTTGAATGGGTAGTAGAGTTGGCTTGGGTAGTGGGTTTTCTCCCCATTGGTCTTGTGTTCGACTCTGCTCCTGAGTTTAAGAGGTGGGACTTCTTGTGAGCGGGGGATCTCATCCGTAGGGGACTAGTCTTGCCCTAGCTTGTCTCAGGTACCCAAGGTATGGGTTGTTGGGCTGCTGGACTAGGTCAAGGGGATACTCCTGTAGTACCAAAAAAAATTATAATAAATTTTCTACTAATATATTATAATAATCTATTATAAGTAATATACTAATAATAATGTATATAAATAATCTATATAATCTACATAGATAATAATATAATCTATTATTATTATACTATAGTCCTAGCCAAAGCTTCGGGTTGGCCAATAGTGCACTCCCTTTCTCATAGCATTTCTCCCAACTCTCTTGAGGTACACTAGTTGGACATGTGGGTAGTGGCTTCTCTCTCCAATAATATTTTTATTCAATTTATTGTCAAAATACTAGGATTAATGTCTTTCATATTTTAACCAAATGCTCCTCTAGCCATGGAAGCCCTCCTCTTATTTTATGTTTTTTAAATATTATATTTATGAATAAAATAATATTATATTATAATTTAATATATGCTTTTCCAAGTATTTTTTTTTCAATAAATTTATTTATATTTAACTTTGTTAATAACTTATTATTTTTACCATAATAGTGAATTGTTATATATTAATATAAATAATATATTTTTATATATAATAATTATATTAATAATAATATTATATATTAATTTATAATATACTATTTATATAAATAATAATAGTAATATAATATTATTTTAAATACATTTTAAATATAAATAATAATAATATAAATAATAACAATTAATTATCTATGTTATAATAGTGGGAGGCAGGGTGGGCATCCCTCTAGGATGGCAAAGGGAGGTGGAATGATTCCATGGTGGCGTTTGTTCAGTGTTCCATGTGGAAGGGGAGGTGGTAGCATGGTGGCATCGGTTAGATGAGTCTTTATGGTGGGTGTATGGGAGGCATCAGTGTTTTAGCTGGTCGTCCCGTCCTTTAATGAAAGCCTTTTGAGTTTTTCGTGCTAACATTTATTTGGAATGACATCTTGCATACTGGGAGTTGGTATGATTTGAGGGGGTGGTGACGTTTTCGCAACTTGGCCTATTTATGGTAATTTTGGGCTTATGGTAATTAACAAAGTAGTGGGTTCCCCAAAACAACTTGGATCCTAAAATATCCTCACTAGGTTGCACTTCCATATTTGTTTGTTCATCTGAAATATAAAGCACACATCTTTGAAGACATGTTATTTCCTTCCATATCCATCCTTAAAATTCATGCACTCATAAGTAAGATCTTCAACTATATCCCATCTGTTAGGGTTAGAAAGGCATATATCTAACAATTAAATGCAGATTTAATTAATAAATAGAGAAACTAAAACACACACAAAATAAATCATAACACAAAGAATTTAACATGGTTCACCCAATCCGAACTACATCCACCAAACTGCAGCCATCCAATACTTTTATTATCTAGTGCAAAACTTATTACAATCTTGCGAATAATCGCGTTTTTCATCATACTGTAACACCCATTCGAACCCCTTTTTTATCAAGCTTAGAAGCTTCTAGATTTTTGGGTTCTACAAAATTGGATTTTTCCTTTTTTGTTGATTTTTCCCTTTTTCAGTGATGATGCAAAAAAATAGGAAGAAACTTTTTCTCGGGGGTTGCCGCCCTTGAACCCCACGGGGCCGACCTAGCCTCGGACCTCGGCAGGGTTGTACCGGGTGTACAACTCTACCATGGGCTATATAGTATGGCATGATTGGTTGCCGGATACAACAATCTCCCACTTGAGTTGTTGAATCACACCTCCCTTGGGCCCGATCTGGAGCGACTCTTCTTTGCACTTACAACTCCCACTAGAAATAAGTACCTTGGACCCTGCTACTTTGTTATACTTGAATTCAACCTTGAAGGCCAACCGAAGTTGAAGAGGAGCTCAGCTTCTCCCTTATCATTGCCTTCATAAACATATCTGCTAGATTGGAATCTATATGTATCTTGTCCAGCTTGACCTGTCCATCTTCCAACACTGACCGAATGAAATGATATCTCAACTATATGTGTTTTATTTTAGAATGCAAGAAAAAATTATTTGTAAGATGTATAGCACCCTGGCTGTCTATAAACAAGTAATTTCCAGCATGTTGTTTTCCCAACTCATCCATGAAAAGTTGCAGCCATATCATCTCCTTTGCCGCCTTTGTTGCAACAACATACTCTGCCTTTGTAGTGGATAAAACAACCACTTTTTGCAATCGAGAAATCCAACTCACTACTGTCCCACCAACTGTAAATACATAACCTGTGGTACTCCGCCTAGTATCTATATCCCCTGCCAAATCTGAGTCAACATAGCCTTTTAAATCAATATTAGAGCCCCTAAAACATAAAAATTTATTGGTTGTACCTCTCAAGTACCTGAGAATCCATTTTACCGCATTCCAATGCTTAACTCCAGGATGACTCAAATACCTACTAACAACTCCTATGACATGTGCAATATCTGGTCTCGTGCATACCATGGTGTACATTAAGCTGCCTACAGCTGAAACATATGGTACCTTAGACATTTTTTCTTCCTCCTCTTGTGTCTTTGGACACATATCCTTAATCAATTTAACATGACTAGGCAAAGGTGTGCTGACAACTTTTGCATTTTCCATATGAAATCTTTGCAACACCTTTTCAACATAATTAGCCTGAGATAAAAAAATTTATGTTTTTCCTATCTCTACAATTTTCATAC
>VDFB02254069.1:0-153881 GCA_007258455.2 Sequoia sempervirens | reverse complement strand
ATTTTGATAATGTTTTTAATATTCTTGTTGTAATTCGACTAATCTAGGAAGGCACGGTAGAGGAGAGCATCTATAGTGAGGTGCAGTCAATATTTTGTGATGATGACATGGCTTATTCAACAAAACCTTTCGATATGATAAAGAAGCTCATGAAAAAATTCAATGAAGAAATGACTAAGTTGATGTTCAAAATGCCTCAAACAGATGAGATAAGAGAGAGGGTTAAAGTATTGACAGAGAGATTACAAAACTTGCAAGTAAGCTGTCATGAGGTCTTTAATTATAACATAAGTTCATTCATGTTTTAAATTTTGTACTCTTTAATGTCATGAACTAAAATATGTGTTGTTTTTACAGGGTTATTTGCCTCCTCATGATGCTCCTGGCCATGATCAGGGTACTGCAAGTGCTTCCCGAGGAGTAAGGGTTGGTACAAGTGTCCATCCTGATCTTCCTACACATACATCACATTATCTGACCCCATCATTTGTGCCTATTTTGTCATCTAAAATGTCGGCAACACATACCATGCAGGCATCCGTTAATGCACCCTCTAGAAACAAACACATACCAGAACATGTGTTAGGACATGTACTTGGGGATGCAGAGGCCACTAGTACTGGTGATGTTTAGCAGCATTTCCTGGATCTTCCTGTATTACTAGTACGGGATCATTTCCAGTCACACTTGTGATGACCAAGGATTTCATTACCATAAAGATAGAGAAAGTCCCAGGTACTTTAAAATGTTTTAATTATTATTCTATATAATCCAATTGAAATTTACTTATTGATCACTCTTTTTAGACTATTAATCCCATGATCATTTTGTAGGAAATGATTTTTTTTTATAAACATCTAAGTGATATTACATTGGAGCTCTTCGATCCCACCATACGTACACGATGGAATACCCAAAATGAAGACTTAAAAGATGAGCTCATTAACCGTTTAGTTGTGTTGTTCGGTGATAAAATATTCAACCAAACCAAGGTCCTTAAGAAAGCTGGTACCTATCTAAAGTATGCAAGGGACCAATATAGGTCACATTTAGAAAAGAAAAAAAAGTACGAGCGTCACCCCATGATTCCAGAGAGGGAGTGGAAGGACCTGGTGTCCGATGGAAAGGAGAAGGCTGAAAAGAAAAAAGGAAAGACACCACCAAGCCAAGGAAGGTATGTAATATAGAAGCATAAATCTACAAAAAATCCTGATTAATCGCGATTTTTAAAAAAAACTACAGGCTGGATGATTTTTTCCCTGATTTTTTGAAAAAATCATTGAATTTTTGGTCAATGATTTTTTTCCATTTCAAACTTCAAAATCGCCAAAAAAACGTGTTTAAAATATGCAAAAAAGCATTAGATAAAATTGAGCTGATTTTTTGCACCAAAAACCATGAGACAAAAACAGCTTGTTGCTTACTATTACACTTTGATAGATTTTTTCCAAGCATCCATAGCTTGTTTGAGAGCATCTATTTTAGACTTTTAGCCATAGCAACAAGGCAGTGAATTGTTTGATAAAATGCTTTGGTAGAAATGTATGAAAAATGCGGTAGCATAGACAAAATGATGAAGCTTGAAAAATGTCTCAAAGAAATGTAGTCTCATGGTGATGGAATGCCATGGCGAATGCCATGACAAACAAATTGCTATGGTTGCATCCATGGCATTCATCACCATGATACTACATTTCTTTTTGAGATTTTTAAACAATTCACTACCTTGTCTATGTTAATACTTACTATTATCTTTAGTGGAATTTTTCCTAAGCATCCATAGCTTGTTCGAGAAAGCACTGTTTGGGGTTTTAATTTTAGCCATAGCATGAAGGCATTAGGCTGTTTGATAAAATGCTTTGGTAGACATGTATGAAAAATGTGGTAGCATAGAAAAGGTAGTGAAATATTTGAAAAAATGCTTCAAAAAAATGTGGTCTCATGGTGATGGAATGCCATAGCGAATGCCATGACAAGCAAATTGCTATGGATTGTCATGGCATTCCATCACCATGAGACCACATTTCTTTGAGGCATTTTTTGAAATATTTCACTGCCTTGTCTATGCTATTGCTTACTATTATGCTTTGATAGATTTTTTCCAAGCATCCATGGCTTGTTTGAAAGCACCTATTTTAGGATTTTAGCCATAGCAACAAGGCAGTGAACTGTTTGATAAAATCTTTTGGTAGACATGTATGAAAAATGTGTTAGCATAGACAAGGCAGTGAACTCTTTGAAAAAATGCCTCAAAGAAATGAGGTCTCATGATGATGGAATGGCATGGCGAATGCCATGACAAGCAAATTGCTATGGATTGTCATGGCATTCCATCCCCGTGAGACTGCATTTCTTTTAGACATTTTTTCAAACAATTCACTGCCTTGTCTATGTTATTGCTTGCTATTATGCTTTGGTAGATTTTTCCAAGCATCCATAAAAACTGATGAAAGCACACATTTGAGAGTTTTACTTTTAGCCATAGCATGAAGGCGTTGAACTATTTGATAAAATGCTTTGGTAGACATGTATGAAAAATGTGGTAGCATAGAAAGGTAGTGAACTGTCAAAAAAATGCTTCAAAAAAATGTGGTCTCATGGTGATGGAATGCCGCAAGGTGCCATGACAATAGAGTGCTATGGATTGTCATGAATTCCATGATTATGAGACCACATTTCTTCGAAATTTTTAAATAGTTCCTTGCCTTGTCTATGCTATTATACTATTATGATTTGATATATTTTTTCCAAGCATCCATGGCTTGTTTGAAAGCACCTATTTTGATCTTTTAGCCATAGCTGACAAGGCAATGGGTGTTTGATAAAATGATTTGAAGTAGACATGTATGAAAAATGTAGTATAGGTAAAAGCTGTCACCATCTTATATTTATGCAGTTGTAGTATGTTTTGTGCAATGTAATCAACGATATGAATATAACCAACAAAAATCTATTTTCTATAATTCATGGATTGAACTCTATATTTTATATGCTCTCAATGTCTATATGCTATGGAAATGCCATTAATTTTTTGAAAAAAGTAGTATGCTATGTATGATACTATCAAAAATGTAATTATATATTGATTACTCTTTCTTTTTACATAATCTAACGTATTTCATACTTTTCATAGGCTGCTTGACACATTGAAGGCAACAAAGGAAAGACTAGAAAAGAACAGGCAACACAAACTTGGCTCTGGTTGTTATATGAAATTAGCCACATGAATTGTAAGTATCAATAAATAAAATATTGCATCCAAATTATAATAAATTGAAAACAAATTTGGTTTTATCACACCATAGAAGAAAAATTCATGATCTTATGCAAAAATGTAGGGCTTTGAATTCAATAGAGTTCCCACAGAAGAGGACCTGAAGATTGCCTTCCAGCAAGGCTATGGAGCCCTGGCTGAACACCTAAGAGTCTTGACTGGGCAAACACAATCTTCCATTGCATCTGACATGCAGGTAAATAAAGTTTATTTAAAATTGAATATTATTCAGCCCCAACTCATCCTTTACCCACCTCCACACAAAACTCCAACTCAAAAGAATCCTAAACTTATCCTTTACCTAGCTAAGAATATTGTTTCACATAAATTGAGTTATAATACTATTTCTCATACATATAACACTAGAAACAATCTATAACCAATAAAAACACCTTCAACATCCCTCACATTGCCTAACCTTATCCTTCCCAGCGTTCCTTGTTTTCCTTCACAAAGTGGAAAGGAGTATGATCTTGTTGAACAACTAAAGAATACTCCCACTATGATATCCTTTTGGGATCTTATTCAATCCTCCCCTCATTATCATAACATGATTCAAAGTTCTTTACAACAAGTTCCTATCCCTTCTAATGTGCAACCGAATGACATAATAGCCATGATTCGAGGAATAAATGCTGACATTTTTATCCACCAAAGTGAAAAGAACACAAACAATATGAAGCTTTCATGATAATAGCAAACTATGATGGATGGGGAATAAAAAGAACCCTTGTTGACAATGCC
Organism: Sequoia sempervirens; assembly: GCA_007258455.2. Lineage (NCBI taxonomy): Eukaryota > Viridiplantae > Streptophyta > Pinopsida > Cupressales > Cupressaceae > Sequoia > Sequoia sempervirens. Next base: position 149,863 of record VDFB02254069.1, on the reverse strand, counting down.
CCCACCCTTAATGTGTGTAGTTTGAACCTTTTGGATTGACTTGGTGTGGATAAAAAAAAAATTCAACCTAGCTCCCTATCAATTTGAGGGTTTGACAATGTAGGAAAATGACCACTTAGAGTGATTGCATTGCCTATTACAGTTGGAAAGGCCACATTACAAAATCCTATGCATGTCATGTCTCATGATCTTTCATATGCAATCTCCTTTTAAGAAGACCATGGATTCATGAGATGCAATTGGTGCCTTCTACCCTTCATCATATCATGTTCAAAAAATTTCTACAACAACAAATTATATACAATAAAAGTCAGCCCTAAACCAAACAATTGTTTAAACATTGAGAAAGGAAATGAGAATCCTTTGGAAACATTAACACCAACCACACAAGTGGAACCCATGCAACAGAAAGAAAAATAAAAACATATTGAGGAATTCACAAAGTTTTTAGAAAATGATTGGAGTTCCTTAGATTTCACATCATTCATGGGAGAATACACCATCATAAAAAAAAGACTCTAAAAAAGGGAAAAGAAAAAGCGGCAATGTCAACACAAAATTTAGAAGACCCTAGCATCCACCTCAACCAATTTAAAAGAAGAATCAAATTATACAAAAAACTTGATGAACTTGACTATGAACAACCACTGAGTCAAAAAGAAATGAAAAATATTTATGGAAAAGGCTATGAGCTTATGAAACAACTTGGGTATAATGGAAAAGGATGTGGTGCTAGAGAATAAGGTATTCATGCCCCTATAGAGCCTCACACACAAGAAAAGACTAGTGGTCTTGGTTATTGTCCCTCGAAAGAAAATAGCAATCCTTCACTTAATGTCAACACTATTGCAAAAATTCTTCAAAGATAACTTTAACATTAGTGCATCTTGAACTGATAGACACTAGGGGTCTTGATTGTTATCTTTTTCAAAACAAATGAAACAAAGAAGGAAATATTTGCTTAATATTAATGTTATCACACAAAACACTAATGATTCAAATTTGATAGATATTACACCCTCCTATAAAGAAGAGTACAAAATCTCGCAATCTAAAGAGTCTTGTGTAGGTATGGCATCTTGTACTAAGCAAGATACATCCTTTTCACAAAATAAAGGAACATCTTCTACTTTTGATCAAGAGAGTATCTTGTCGAGACTCCTCCAAGATTGTTTGATATCCCTCCCTCCAAGAACATGAAGAAATTTTAGTATAAGAGTTCATTTTGTGCATATCATAGAGTTTATGGTCATTCTACTAATGAATGTAAGGCTTTAAGTAACAAAATTTAACATCTTAAGGAGTGTGGTGCTCTTCCTTGTGTTGATGCACCTAGTTCCTATAATTGATACTTATTTTCATCCTATTTGGCTCATCCTTGTCTTGCACTAAGTAGGGGCAAGGGGTTAGGTTAGCCTTGTCCTCATATGACACTTGTCATTGCCTCTTTTGGCTCGTTGACCACCTTCCATATATATATAGGAGCAATCTTGGGATGTGGATGACATGCCTTAAGTTGAATCGCATATGACATACTTAAAATTAAATTTTGGGGGAAACCCGTTATCCATGAGGGTGATCCCACAATAATGAGTTACAGTTTTTGGCCAAACTTGACATTAAAATCAAGATTTTTCACCAAATATTCACTTTCTTACACCTATAGCAGCTAAACCATTAAGAATTTGAAGATGAATCAAACTAGTTATTTGTTAGATCTTTTGTGTAGATTCTAATTATATTTTTTAAAAAAATTAAAAAATAAATTGTGAATCATTTTATGTAATTTTTAATAACTTATTTTTTCTACTAATCAACATTTTTAAAAAGTGATGTTTACTTCGGACCACATAACTTTTTTTTTATAGACATAATACAATTTTAATTTTTAAAATACAATTTTTTCACACCAATATCTAGTGTATGGATATTTTTTCATAATTTTTTGTTACATAATTTTTTTTATTTAATTTTTCAAGTCAGAGTAATTATAATTTGGATAGAGGTGTACTTCAGCCTACATAACTTTTTTTGTATTCATTTGAATTAACTTATTATTTTTTTGTTGGAATAAGGACATCAATACCTAGTGCACATGTATTTTTTAGAATTTTTTTCTCTGTTTTTCTATTTTTTTGTATGTGTGAAACAACGAACTTGATGTTCATTGAAAATCATACATTCAAAAGAAATAAGAAATAAATATAATAATAAAATTAAACATATTTAAAATTATACTTATTGGGAAGCTTTTAATAAGGGCTACATGCTTACAAAACATAAATTTTAAATGAATTTATTTGATCACCCAAAAGGTAAATCAAAAGTGGTTTTTTATCAGCATTTTAATAGGTGTAGAGGAGACTCGATTATAGGTATGGTTTAAATCTAACAAGGTTCTATCCAAGGGGGTTTGATCTAAAGGGTTTTGATCAACCCTTCTTTAATTAAAATCATTTAAATGGAACCTTTAAAGTCTTAAATCATTATATTTTCTAAAAATATGTGATTTCAGGAAAAAAATAGGATGCCCCAAAAAGTTTAACCCATTATTGTGGCAACACCCATGATGTAGCTTTATTCGAAAATATATGACTTGTTATAGGGTTTTCCGAGGAAAGCTCTTATGTCTTAGGAGTAAAAACTAGCTACTTTAAAGAAATTTCTTGTAGCAATGGTGTTAGCAACTCATTTAAAGTGGGGGAATACATCGACACTCATCTTTCATTGTGTAATTTTCTTTCTTCATGCAATGCATCCTTTTCTTCGTGGTGTAATTGGGCTTGATATCCTATGATAGAGTGATATTTCTTTGACTTTTCCTCTCTTCGAGACATTAGGTACAATGTTCCCTGAGCAGAGACCTTACATGAACTGAGCAAAATCCCTTTGAAAGTACCTTACACTATTTCACATTTACAATACATGTTATATGGCCACCTTACATAACACACTTTGCTTTCTTGTGGTTCCATCTTGTTTGTTCATGAGTTTCAAGGATACAAAGCTTTTCTTGCCTCATGAAGCTCAAAGTTCATTGTTTTGTGGCACCTTATCAAAGCTACCAGGAGGTATATCTTTGGTATGGTTGTACATATGGGATCCGAACTTAGGCGTGACTTTCCTATAGCCACTTGCTTGTGTGTGTGAGAGCATACCGGGCACGTGCATATGTGTCGCACCTCTCCGGGGGCTCACCTAGTGGATGGCCTGAGGTTCCACTAGCACTTGTGAGTGTGCATTTTGTTTGCATAGTGGACATCGTGTTCCACTTTTAAGCCACCCTTTTTGGACACTCACCCAACAGACAACCCAAAGTTTTGTTTCCTCAAAGTGAGTGCACATTTTTGGACAAACAACTTATATTTGATCCACGTGTGGGACAAATGATTGAAGCTTGATCCATCTTTTCTTCCTTTTCTTTCTTTCATCTTTATACATATTTTTTATGTGTGTATCTTGATGCTACATATTGTACACCTTGTGCATGTCCTTTTGTGCTTATGTTGGTTTGACGTAGGATCTTGGATCCTAGAGGCTTGACCACCTCCTCTAATTTTTTTTATCATAGACCATTCACATTGGTACACTTGGACCCCTCTTGAATGTCTACTTTAGTGTGAGTTTGAAGCAAGTTCCTCCTCTCATTAAAGTGGGGGTTAAATCTAATGATGAAAAATGTATCCCCTTACATTTTCACATTTGTTTAGGTCCTCACTATTAAATTAAGAATAATGTTGCCTTGATTTAGTGTTGTAATGTGCTTAACACATTCACATTAGGTCTTGGGCCCTTGTAAACTAAATGAAATTAATTGTAACTTATTTAGGGTATTTTATAGTGTACCTTTACACTTTCATACTAATCTATGGTTTCATTAATAAATTGAGCTTCTTTATGCCTCATTTGTTCCTCTTTTGCATCCACAAGCCTTAATTAATGCATCTTTCTGAGGATAGTCTTGACATAAACCAATAACTAATCATATTTCATGTGATTTTGGATTGTATGGCCTAGATTTAGTGATCTAGGACTCATACACTACCTTGGGCGTATGAGTCCCACCTAAGTTTTGGGGCCCCAACCCTAATTTTACATCAATCTTATTATTTCTTGAAAAATGTTTCCTAAAGCTTAGCCTAATGGGACTCACATGCCACTTCTAGCGTATGAGTCATGTGTGGCTTAAAGCTAAATTTAATTCAAATTCTTGACAAGATTTTATTCTCCTAGATTTTATGTTTGCTTGTAGTGTTGTAATTTCAGGAAATTTAGCATAAACAAGTATAAATACAAGGTTATTTCACTCATTTTCACCTAAGAATTTGAAGAGAGCATGCCTTATAGAAAATTTGAGTTCACAAGAGAATTCAAGAGCATCTTTAAAGTATTCAAAGGTATATTTCTTCATTATTTGTTGCAACAATTCAAGATCCATCATCATGTCAAAGACATAGTGCATCAAGCATGTTGTTGAGATAATGTTGTTGATGTAGCATTGCATATCCATTTTCAAGCATTGTTCCACATCCAACTTGAGATCAAGATCTACATTCATCATGGGCAGTTCATGTTAGTTTACAAATTTGTATTCCAAGACATCATCCAAGGTATCATCATTTCATGTTTCATGTTTCATGTCCTTATTTCATTGTTTCATCATTTGCTTTAATTACCTAAATGGGGTTTGACCAAGGAAAACCCCTATTCCTTAACAAAACAATATTTTTTCTCTCTCTTTGTGTGATTTCAGGTTTATAGGTTGAAGAAAAAGTGGATTTGAAGCCTTCAAAAGTATCAAGATTGCAAAGTTGTAAAAGTTGCAAAAGTTGTCATGTAAAGTTGGCAAGGCTCACGAAAACTCAGATCTAGAGCAAGATATCAAACCTATCTGCATGAAACTAGTGGGAAAGGTATTTTTGATCTATCTTCAGAGGCTCACAAAGTTTCACTTCAGAATTCTACTCTTGGGACACTTCATGATGAAATGGGACTAATATGCCACTTGTGGCGTATGAGTCCCGGTATACCTATTTTTTGGTATTTTTGTAGATCTTGATTCAAAAATTCTAGATTCTTGCTTCCACCTAGAAACCCTAATCTAGGACTGATTTCCCCAACCTGGTGTATGAGTCCCAGTGTACATTAAGATCAACATTTTTAGCATTTTAGAGCTTGTTCCAAGCTTCTACAGGTTTCCAAGTGCACCTTTGTAATTTTCCAATTTACTATTCTATTTTACATTCATTTCTAGGTCATCTATTCAAGTCTTGCATATCATTAGGCTTGATCATTAGGTCTTGCATGTTACTTGTCTTCCCAAACCCTAGCTTGGTGGTGAACCCTCTTTTAGTTTTTAATCACACACTAGGATACCTTATTGCAAGATCTCTTTCCCACTTTCTATCTTTGGATTGAGATCTCCAAGGCTTCCTCAAATGTTCAAAATAAGAGTGAAATAGGACTCTATCCATGTGCTCCATCTCCTAAAAGGTGAGGAACCCTATTTTCATTGTTACATGATTAAAATAATTTTTCTCTTAGAATCTAAAATTGTCTTTTACTCTTGCAAGTTTATACTATCAATATTTGAGATGCAAATGTTCTTAGAAGTTAATTGATCAAAAAATTGGTGGCATGTTATTGGTGTTTGAGAATGTACAATTGTAAATGTTTTCTCTCTTCAACATTTAATGGTGGTTATAACTTAGATTATGATCCTTATGATAAGAAAAATTAATTCATTTCTTTTAGAGGAATCTACTAACCAGAAGAATAAATATTGATGAGTATTGTATGTTTAATCTTCTATAACAATAATTAATAAATTGATGAGCACTAATGGTGTTAGCTGAGAATTAACATTTATAAATGTGCTCTTTTTGTTCACTATTGAAGGGTAGTTTGTTATAATAGGGTTTTCACTCCCTATAATCTATAAATTAAATTTATTTGTTTTAGAGGAATCCACTAACTAGTAGAGTAAATATTGAGTAGTGTAGATGAGAAAATCAAATTAATTATGCTAACCTATTAAGAAATGGTGAATATTGAATGTGTATTACTTTATGTTCATAATTATTTTCCCATAATGTATATCATATTTCCATCGAGATGTCTCAAACCAAACTTACTCACCATGGTTCATTGTGCTTGGTAGTAATTTTCTCTAGAAGAAATGAATTAAATTTTAATATCATAGGAAGCCAAATATAAGCTCTAGAAAACAACCCTTCAATGTGGAAGAGAAAAAATATTTAGAATTATAAATTCTCACCCAACACTAATAATACTTGTCACTTTCCTTCCATATATGTCAAACCATTGGTGAAGAAAGAGAAGATTTGTATCTTATTGCAAGAACATATAGTTTTTTATTACTCTACCCAATGCAGTGTTGATTGAAATAGCCAACAGAGATATGCTCCTTATGGTAACTAAATGACCAATTCTTCCCATAGATATTCTAATTTCTAAAATACTCAACTAATTTTTAGATTTTTTTTAGTAACTATATATGTGTTACCACTTTGTTTGAGTGAAATGGATATACAAATAAAAGTAGATTCGTGTTAAGATGATGAAAATGCATGTCAACATTCGTCCGAATTCAATGAAAACTAGCAACAATAATAAGATACAATTATTAAGCATATTATTTCACTTCTTAGAGCCACCTATAATGAGACCAACATCTTGAAATATTCATCAATATTTTGACCTTCACAAGCATGTTGGTAAGCTTATAGTTCAACTACTAGTTAATTTCTTACAATTGCACCTGATGCACTAATATCTTTGCATTTTCTTTTTATAGTTTTTTGATTGACTTTCTATATACAATCCTACATCATCTCCTTCTCACTTGGTATTGGGGCTATACCTTGGATTATATTGTTTGAGGTAACTTCACCACATATTTTTCAACATGGAATCCAAAACAAGTTTCATTTATAAGGCTTTCTTTCTTTTGTGACAATAGAATATTTTATTCTTACATCTAGAAAAGTATTCATGCAAAAAAATTCTAAGATGGTTGTGTAATAAAATTAGTTAATGCTCCTCAATGAACTCACATATGACCACCTCTAAGGAAAAAGCAACTGATATTTAAATTTTTTGTCACTTGTTGTAGATACTTCTGAATAATGTTAAGGGATTGGTTGGTAGTGTAGCAATATTAGCAAATTGGTCATCTTTTTGGCTAGTGAACATGACTATAAATTGACTTCTATAGTGGAGCCTTGCAGATAGTTTGGTTTCAGCCATTTATATGTCCAAGCTAGATTTAGACACTTTCCTTCAATAGGTAATTGGATTTGTATCATACCGCAAGAACATTCTTGCTTCATGCCATCATATGGCTTCTTCACTTCAATTTTTGTGGCACTTTTTGTGCCTAAAACTAAAAGGTGAACTCTAGAGGAAATTGAGGAATTGTTTAGATGAGCTTAATTAGGAAGAAGGTCTTTATGTTGCTTCTACATATGCCTACAATTATTTGGTATCATATATTATGCTTGAGAGATGTAAGGTCATTGTGGTCATGACAAGGTTGGTAATGGTAAATAATTGATAGGATTTATTAAATCAACTTTTAATCATGATGGTTTGGTATGAGGATAGAAGTCATAATAAACTTTTTAGTCATTGTAAGTTGGCTTTCATAATATCAAAATAGTCTTGCTAGCATTTAGGATCTTCACTGCAACTTAGTTACTAAATAACTTTTATCATCTTATATCATTGTGTTAATTCTAAATTAATATGGGAGAATAAAAAAATTTCATTTATTTTCTGACACATTAATATCAGTTCAAAAAAAGTATGAGGCAATAGTTCATTATATGAAAAATGGTGAAATTGTAACTTTTTAGGTGAAATAATTGATTTTATTTTTTGTATTACATTGATATGAAAAATGGTGAAATTGTAACATTTTAGGTGAAATAATTGATTTTATTTTTTGTATTACATTGATTTGGGAAAAATGTGACCTAGAAGTTACACCTGTTAAAATTTTTAACTTGTTATTAGTCCTTAAAATTATTGAGCCATGAATTATTATTTTCTTCCAAATAAACATGCAAACCTTTTAACCAATAATATTCAAAAAATTAATTTCCTTTTCTATAAACTAAAGAAATTGACATCTTATTGCAAACTTGACATCAATTAATTAATACAATACAACAAAAATAAAAGATAGCTTATGAATTTGCATAGCCTAAATTTAAAGTAAGGATATCAAACAGTGTAATGCCACATATTAAATAGCACAATCAATGCATGTTGGGAGATAGTGACTGTTGAATCGTAGCATGACTTTACCACCTATTGTGTAGTCTCATTACCCAATACCAACAAAACTCTTACCATTAATGTTTAATTCCATGTGTTTTGAAGTTGCAACCAATCCACATGAATAGATAATTTTTAGTATATTTCATAATGTTATCATTATTTTCCTACCTAAATCTCTTATTTTGGGTAAATGCTTAAGATGTACTTACTAATATTTTTGAATGTAAATATTATTTTTTAATAAAACTAGACTGTCATGCAATTATGGTCAAATTAGAATATAAAATCCATAAAAAAATTATGCTTTTAAATTTTTTTAGATTATAAAATATTGTGTAATAAAAAAAGATTACCAACTTACACATAGTTGAATATAATTTACCTATCTACCAATATATTGACAACAACATAATTCAAATTTTCAAAAATTTTGTCATTTCATTCATATACCACCATTGAATATAGTAATTCTATATTTTTTAATATTTAAACATACTATCACTTTGAAATCTTATTGTATAACTTTTTCGACCTATTCAAGATCCTTAAAATTCATTTATTAAATTATTGAAAATTTCCACACGTGTAACTTACAAGATTTATTTCAATGAACTTGAATTTCATTGCAAAGTCTATATACACCATGTCTTACAATATTTTTAATCAAAGCAATTATGTATAATTATTTATATAAAGAATACCTTACTCATCAATATATACGATCTTTAAAAAAGGATACTTGTATCCAATGGGACGTATGGCTCAAATTTCCTGTCATTTCCTTTACTGAAGACATTATCTCATCCCTTGAACTCATTGTACGTAATTAGAAGACGTTTCTATTGTGCGCTGGCCAAACCTCACGTGCTTTACCTGTGATGGATCAACAAATGTTTATAAAATATATGTAATCCACAAACAATAGCAGAGGAATCCATAACCACCTGGGTTTTTCCGAAACTTTTAGGTACGCTCCGTTGCAAATTGCCTTCCTTTTCCTCCCGATCTTCCATCACATTTCCTCTCTCCATTTGCTGGGATTTCGCATGATCGAGGCAGGATTCCATGATTCTTTTCACTATCTCAGAACTCTCTTGCCTCCCTGCCATCATCTCAATAAGCTGAGATTTTGTCATCCGGACTTTAACCCTCACAGCTCCATTATCTCCACTGGTCTGTGATGATGGCTCACAATTCATGGGTGAAATATCAGAAATGGACCTGCACACTAAGAGCATACTTTCATGCCTGGACTTTGCGTCCGTGGGTATCCCAGAACGGACCCTTCGTGGCTCGCGTTGGTTGTTCTCCAGTTTTGGCAATTGAACAAGAAAATAGAGGTGGTTAGCGTTGAGAGTGGCGGATCCATCCAGAGGTTTGGCTCTCACTCCCATATGACGAACTGCTTCCGAATGCACAATGACATAGCCTGGATAATCTGCTAGGATGTCATCTACCGTCACAGGCTGCTTCACCTTCATCATTTGTCCGTCTAATTTCATGATCTTAACACGCCCATGATGTCCTCTGAACAAAATTGCGTTGCCCATCAAATCCAATTTCGTTTGGAAAACTAAATCTATAAATAAGGATGTGTAAATTTGGGGGTTTTGTTTGGCTTTTATACACATATTGATAGGTAGCGAGAATTTTGGAGTCCACCGCAACGTGTTTATTAACGTGCGTGAGAAGATGATTGGGTCCGGTCAACATCGGCAGCAGTGGTTCAAAATTGTTTTGGTAAGCTGCGTTTTCTAATACACGAGAAAGACTGGTTGGGTTGACCTTGCAAAACTGTTGTTGAAGGTTCGAATTCGATGGTGAATTCGATGGTGGATAGTGGGATTGTGGCACAGAGAAAAGTGGTCACGGGATCAATAAAGGCAGCAACGACAGTGGATATGGTGGCAGCGGCAGTGGATATAGTGACGGCAGTAGTGGCTAAGGTGGTGGTGGCAGTGGTGGTTATGGAGATATCGGGATGAGGTCCCCCTTCCCTCTATGAACAAAGCAACCTGTAAAAGCGTATCGACGGCTATCTTGCGTCCATATCAATGGACGACAATTAAACAAATTTCAGCCCATCATTTTTCGCCATTTTTTTTGCTGCTTTCCTGCTGCTATTGGTTTCTGCTCCTCCAAACTCTTCCTTGCTGGTATTGACTTTTCACTTCTCCAATTTGACAAGCTGCAGCCTGAAAATAAGGTTTTGAGGAGGGTTTTAGAGTATGTTAACTAAAATAAAAATTACGGCCAAGATACAATTCACCGCCATGAAAATTCACCGCCAAGTAAAATTCAACCACTGGGAATTAATATTTTTTAATATATATTTCAAAAACTTTGATTTTATTAAAAATATTAATGCTCATTGAATTGCTAGCCATGAATTGATGAGGGGGAATTGATGGCATTGAATTTTCCATGGTGAATTGTTGGTGATGAATTTGTCGTATGCCATATATTAACATAATTAATATATAACATATATTTTATATTATAAATAATATAATTATATTAATTATTATATAAATATTATATTTTATAATAAAAATTACTAACTATAAATATGAAATTATTATAGTTAATAATTAATATATTTTTATATAGAACAAATTAAATTAATATATAAAAAATGTGATAGTTTAGTTGACTTTTGGAGAGATTAGGAAAAAGAAAGATAGATAGAGGGGGAGACAATTCTATATAGAGAGGTATATATATTAACACTTGCATGTAAAGGAGGTTCAAGGATTACCCCCATAGAAAACTATATGTATGTTAATATGTTAGAGAGTATGTGTTTGCACATGGATGCACTACAAATTCTAGTTGCATGTGGCTAGATTAAATAATTAATAATAAGTGTTAAATAATGGAATGAAATAAATTTAGACAAATCTAGATTTTTTATTTAAAGAAATAAAATATTATTTGATTACGAAATATTTGCATACAAATTTAAAACATAAAGCAATGCAAATGAAAAAAGAAGATGCAATCAAATTGACAAAAAGTATTGCAAATGGAAATAAAATGTTCCCATCCAATTGTCAAATCAATATTTATCTAGCTTTTATGTGATAAGTGATATTTTGGAGGCTTTTACCTAATATCTTAGAGGATTTTACCATTAAATGGTAGTTGAAACTTGTTTTCCAACCAGGGTATGTGCAGGATCATCATGGAAAAAACAGGCCCTTAAGTGGCAAAAAATTCAGAAAAATTAGTGTTAGGCAACTTGACATAAAAATTTGAATAAGTTATCTATATTATTTCAAAAATATGTAAGAATAGAATCTATAGAAAATTGAATCTAGTTTCTAAACTACTAGTTTTATTTAAAAATAAATAAAATCTATTTGGTGAAAATTTAAAATTTCAATGTAGTAGGACTTAAATTTCAGGGAAAAAATAAGAAGTAGGTGTCTGTCTGACCACCCTTACCATAATAAAATGATAATATTTTCTTAAAAGATTATATATATATGTAAATGACTCATATCCGGATGTGATGCATATTTTTTTATAATTTTTTTCCAAGTAAATAATTAATTATGAATTTTTTATTACAAATTTTAAGAAATATAAAAACTTGTATGTCTAACCACCTTAACTTGGTCAAAACTTCATGAAATTTAATTTTTCTTTTTTTTAATTCTATAGTATATGAAGCATATAATGTGAGGCATGTTTCAGATTCAAAAAATATGATACCGTTTGAAAGTTATAGATGTTTTTCAATCAGCCTATCGATTAGGACTTTAGTCGTAATTATAATAGAAAATGAATAATAATTATTTATTAAATTCAAATTAAATAATAATTTGTATTGGTGGAAAGCTGAAAATATCCTCTAAAAACGCTTTTTATTTCATCAATTTTGGGTTAAAAAAAGTCGTCAACCACATACCCTACAAATATCCATAATATTGCCACTTTTTGGCCCCTCATGATCCTACACATACCCACCACTCAAAAGTGGTTTGCAAGCATGAGAATTATTTCAAGCTCAAATCTCATACTATATGTAGCCTACTATCTAATAAAGAGAGAGAAACTCAAAAGATAGAGAATGAGAGAAAGAGATAAATTTAGAAAGATAGATATTGAGAGAGAGAGAGAGATATTGAATGAGAGTGGAATAGACAAAGAGAGATAGAGCATGAAAGCGAGAAATATAAGAGATACAAAGGAAAATAAAGAGAGAGAAAAGAGAAACTAACTTTTGATTAGTTGTTTCATGTCAACAATCCAAGGATGGCATGTGTCCTTGGGGAATTCTGGCCAAGGTAGCATGCCATTTTATTAATGATTTGATAATTGACCTTTAAGATCTCTTCAATATACCTATTGCACAGTTAAGGGGAAAAACATATATATATATATAGAGAGAGAGAGAGAGAGAGAGAAAAATAAGAGAAAAGGGAGAGGGAGATAGAGATAAGATATAGATAGGTGGAAAGAGAAAAAAAGAGAAAAAGAGCAAGAGAGAGGGAGAAAAATGAGACAAAGGAGGAGAAAGAGACAAAGACAAATAAAGAGAGAGGAACAAAGATTGAAATAAAAGGATAGAGAGAGGGGTAGGGAGAAAAAAAGAGAGAAAAAGGAGAAACAAAGTTAAATATAGAGATAGAGAGAGAAAGAGAGATAAAGAGGGAGACAAAGAGAGATAGAGAGATAGATAGGTAGAGATATAGAGGAATAAAGAAGGATAGAGAAAGAGGTAGAGATAGTGAGGGAGATAGAGAAAAATAGATAAAGGGAAAGATCAAGAAAGAAGAGGAGAGATATATAGATAGAAATAAAGTCACATAAAGAGATAGTGAGATAAATATAAATAGGGGTAAAAGCACATACCTATGTCACACTTTATAAAGGAATCGACCAATAGCAAAAACAAAAATGAACTTCAACCACATAAAAGTGGTCTTTATATTTTGAATTTCAAAATGATGTAAACTAATGAAATGTAGAACTTTTAATGAAGTTTATTCTTGTAATTGTTTAAATTTTTTAAAAATGATTTTCATTATTTTTTTATCAATTTAAAAATAGATTCTAGAATGTTGAAATTTTCAAAAAAAAGTGATTCACGAGACGTCAAGAAACAAATTGAAAAATACTTTATTTCTTCTTGAATTTTTTTTCCAGATAGGTAACTCCAATATATAGTGCATGGGAAAAAATTCAAATTTTGATGTATATTTTTCTCATAATAACGTTTTAAAGTCAAACTTGTCAGAATTTGACAGTTTTCATGGGACACCAACTATTGTCTATTTTTTTAATCATTTTCAAAAAAAAAATTATACCTTTTTGAAGAGGACTCTCTCCTCTAATGCACCATATATTTTTTAAAACATTTTAATATGTTTTACTATATTTTTTAATTTCTAATCAACCTACTTTCATTATTTTAAAAATAAAATATATTAAAACTAACCAAAATATTAAAAAAATTACATATTTGGATTCACCACTCCAACCTCTACAAAAGGGTTTTTTTTTTGTAGAAAAATAATTTTGATGGAAGAAATATTCTATTAAAGTTGAATGTTTCAGAAAACTCTAAAAAAAAGTGAGTTCGCTATCAAGTTATGTTTGACCAAGCCAATTTCGGTGGAGCAAGTTTTGACTGAAACCCTCTCAACTGAAACATAACTGGTCGATAGGTAGTTAGCTGAAAATTGCCAATATAAATAATTGTTTTTTTTTTAAATTCAACTCAAGAAAATTTGGTAAAATACAAAGGAAGGCATATTTCGACAAAGGAAGGCTTATTTCGACAAAAAAAGGCTTATTTCAATAAAAAAGGTTTATTTCAACAATTTTAAAGAAGACTTATTTCGACAATTTAGAAGACTTATTTTGACAAAAGAAAATGTATTTGGACACTAGGAGAGCTATTTTTGAAGGTACATTGATTTTGTGGCTAATATTTTTTGACTTGGATTTTGTTGCTTTGCATGTCAAAGACTTAAAATGAAAACTTAAACTTTCGTTTGTCAAAGATTGGAGGCTTAAATTACTAATAAGTGGTTTTGCAGGGATCTCCTTAATTTCTTTTATTTTAATTGTCTATTTTCACATCTAGAATAATTAGGGGGGCTTAATTTTTCATGAGGTGGTAGGTGTATGCTCTTACCTTGTGCAAACTCGGTGATCAAAAGCTAGACCCATCGCTTTCTTTTTGGTTTCATATGGAGGGTTAATGAACCAGTTTTTTATGTGCTTGAGATGGTAGGTGTATGCTCTCACCTTATGCAAACTCAATTATCAGAAACAAGACCCATCATTTTTGTTGTGTTAATCCCTTAGAGGGCCTACCTCGTAACTTGTGAGAGGGAACAACCCAAGTGGCACTTTTTTTTCTATCCACTATATAAATTGTTGTGATCATTGGGAAAGTCTTCAATCACCTAGTGAGGATGTCCTATGCAGACAAGTGTCACCCTTAGTATCTACATGATACATCAAAATCTTTTCTTAGGAAGGGATTGGGAGGCGTCTTAATTGAGCTAATATTGCCTCACACATAAGCACTAGTATTTCCTTGAAACATGGATTAAGAACCAATTATTTTAATGGAAAAAAAACCCTTTTACTTACTGGCACAGGAATGGTCATTCTGAAGTCGGCCTACATTACACTATTCATTATAGCTGACAAAAACTCCCTAAAGGTCTTTGGATCTTAGTGGGTAATAGAACTTGGTGTGCCTGTGTCATGTAAGGGGGAGCCAGTGTCACCAAGATCTCTATTTGTCCACTTTGTTTAAGTGTTTGGAGAAATCCAAGTAGGGACTCAGCAGGTAGTATCCACTTTCCAGCCTAGGTTGTGTTTGCTTACAAGTGTTCTCAAAATTTGTTAATACCAATGAAACAATTTTGGGACTAATATAAGCCCCTACTCAGATGTTCTCTAATTTTATATCAGAGTCACTCAAAAAAAATTTGTCAGTTGTGTTTTGTGTGTGTGTTCAAACAAACCTTTCTAATACAAATCAAACACCACACCCAAAACTTACAACATTTTAACCTTGAAATGAGCAAGGCCTACATATCCAAAACAAGCTTAACCTTTAATTTGTTTAGACCAAGGACTTGCTCACCTCATTTTTATCATTGTCCATTCATCCATCACCTCATCTTTTTGCATTAGACATTCCCCATAGGTCAAATTTTTAGGTCATCTTTTTAGCTTGCATAAACCTCTTCATTAAGAAGTTCATCAAACTTAGACTAGACCATAGCTTCAAATCTGTATTTCTTGACCTTATCTTTCATAAAAAAATCATCCTAGTCCTTCATTATTTAGGTTGGTTCCTTGGCTTATTGGTCTAGTTTGAGACCACCTTGTCAACATATCCTATTGGTACTATGTACCCAAAGTCATTGATAATTAGATTAGTTTTTTGAAAAGGAAAAAATAGGTTTTACAGGGACCTGAAACCACAGAGTTAAAATAAACAAAGATAGATCAAACAAAGTTCGAACAAATAGACAACTGTCCCAAAAAAGGAAACGACAGAAAAGAGAGACAACAGGGCCCAAAAAAAGGACCACCAAAAAGCCAGAAACAACAACAGCAACACTACTCCAAGGTATTCATCAATTCCTCAGCTTCCTTTTCAACTTCACTCATATCCTTTAACCCTTGCTTAAGTATTTGAACCATATGTGGAGAAGCAGGGGCCTTCCTCTTTGTATTAGCCCAGGTGCGAGTCGAAACCCCTTCAACAATAGGTCTACTGCAACCTCTATCTGCGTCCAAGTCCACGACCAATGAGCCCTTTTGATTTTTTTCCAACTTTTCCACCATAGCATTGATAATAATGGTGTTGTGCCTAGCAATTTTATAATTATTCGCCATAGTGGCCCTGATGTTTTGGCCAATCTTGGACATATTGCTCTCCAACTTTGTTAATCTTTCCTCCTGCAACTGTTGTCTTTTCCCCGGTAAGGAGGTGCCCTATCCATCCTTCTCATTGCAACTCCAGCTAACCTTCTGCTCTAGATCCCTGACTCTGTTGCTGAGATCCCTATTACGATCATTCAAATCACAAACCTCCTTCTGGGCCCACTTAAGAATAGCTAAAAAACCATCAGTACTTTTTTCTGCCACACCCATTATGTTCTCAGGACTAAGGTTATTCAGGGCATAATTGATATCGCCCTGATTAGGGGCCTTCACAAGTCTTCCAGACACAAAAGTACTAGGGTCTGACTCTTTATTGACCATAGGTTTATCAGAATGAATTTCCAGAGAATTCTTAGAGTACGAAACCAATTTCGTAACTGAGGTACCTTTAAAACCAGAGACCAAACCCGGGGTAGAGCAACTAGGAGATGGCTGGGGATTAAGACAAGATGGCGAAGCAAAACCCGGGATGGGGCCACCAAGCGAAGGCTACGGACTAGGACAAAGAGGCGGAGCAGACCCCATAAGGACATTCCAACAAGAGAGGGACTAGGGAACAGTGGTTTTAGACCCAACAAGGGTAAAAGCAGGAGGGGCCAGGGGATCATTCTCCCTGCTACTTTTTGTATCCTCATCTTCCAATTCCTCAATAGCAACATTTTTTGGTAAAGTAGGTAAATTTTGAAAATGCTCATAGATGAGCCTGACTAGACTAGGGTGAATAATAGAAGTCCGCCTAGGGTTTCTTTCAACTTCATCGAGGAAATTCTTTAGAGAAGAGAATAAATAAAAAGGCAAAGAGATACGAACCTTGTGGCGGAAGTGGTTCAAAATGGCAAAGTGATAACCATATGCCCTGGTGAAGCGCCCGTCCACCGTGATGTACTCCATAATGACTCTTAGAACTTTCCTCCAAATTGATTTAATGGACTCCACATCAAAGTAGCTATTGGCAACCTTAAGCAGTTTAGCCTTTTCCTTTTCTTTTTTAGGAAATATGATAACCGCTTCATCAGAGAACCGACGGTCCCGATAAAATTTCATTCCCTTAGTCAAAAGACCAATGATCTCACCAACAATTTTCTCATTCAGCTTAACACTCCTACCAAACAACACAATCTCACCATTTTTCCAATTTTTGGCGAAATAGTCTAGCGCCACCTCATCAGTACCATGGAGTTTTTCCAGAAATGGGACTAAACCTCCCTTTTCAATTTTTTCCCAAGCTTTAGCGTTCTTTCTGTGCTCTTGAAAGCTACGCGGCTAAACATGTTTTCTCTCTCCCCCCATCTTCATAGCTCTGTTATACCATACCCTACAGTTGCTTTGGGTCCCGTTTAAGCATATTTTCCCAGACACCCAGAAAGCGTGCCAGAGACTCTTCTTGAAAAGGAAAATGACATCGGTCCCATCAAATCTAATAAAATCGACGTACCTAGCCTTTATCCACTTCATCATGGTGCAGAAAAGCTTCTCTACCATGCGTAGAATCATAATAAATTAGAGCTTTCACCTTAGAATGAAGGTAATCATTCTTCCTCCACGTGTTTTCCCCACCCTTCTTAACTCCTTCATTAGCAAAGTAATCCGCCACCTTATTGGCTTCTCTATAGGCGTGGGAAACTTTCACTTTGTCAAATTTACTTAATTAGATTAGTTGTTATACCTATCTTATTTTGATTAGCAATTATATCTTCAATTCGCCATAGGTTTTAGTCTTCATCCTAGGTCATAGTATTCCATCCCTTCGTCTCACATCTTGCATACCCTAGAGTCATAGACATACTTTTTATTTCGATCATTGTAACATTACTGTATTCACACCTTGACTATTGTCACCCTGACTCTTAATCATGGTATTATTATTAGACATCCTTATATCTTCAAAATTACAAAAAGCATATCTTAGGCTGCATACCTTACACTTAAGTCATGTACCTTTGCATTTTCATTTAGACTTCACCTCACCACCATGTCTTTAATTCACCTTGATATGCTCCATAGTCAAATTGAATACTAGTTACTTTGCAATGGTCAATACCAACAAGCCTTATAATTCAAGAGACAACGGATCAATTCTCCATCTCAATCACCCAGAGTCTTGACTCAACCTTCCATCTACCCATCTTACCAACAATCCATAAGCTCTAGTCCTCCATCCACCTACCCTCAATATCAAGAGTCACTTGCCATTTATCCACAACAAACATCTATTAGTCATCCATATCCTAACCTTGAAAAGGGAAACCAACTTTCCACTAGTTCCTTCCAAGCCTCCACATCCTATCCTAGTCCATCATCCCTCAACCCATTCGAAGCCTTCACATCCTATCCTAGTCCATCATCCACTAATCCATTCCTATTCACTCCATCCCAAGCTACATTTAATTATGAAAATACATTTGGTCATGGTCTCCAAAATCACATCACATTGCCTACACCTTGGGATACATGTCAAAAAGAAAGTCCAAAGCATGACATCATAGAGCTTCACCTTCATGTCAAGATCGAAGTATTCTATCCCATGACCCCATCCTTAAGTCCATGAAAGAAGTCCTTCTAGATAATTATGTCATCCAAAACACACCTATTTTTTACCAAGATCGTACCCTTGAACATGAAGTCCACAATGATCCTCTAATCAACCTAAATATACCATCCATGATCAAACATTTGAAGTTGATCCTATCTAAACTCCAAACACTGCCATTTCCCAAAATGAGACACTTGCCAAGCCTTTGGACACATAGATGATATTCCTCTAGAAAAAAAGTCAAGTCTACTCTATAAATATTTGCAAATGATCAAGCTATAGCCAAATTCACAAGACTCTATGTTTATGACCATAAGGAAGGTTTCTACATTGAATTAGAAGCATCGATATCTTTTGAAGAACCATTAAAATCTAATATTTCACAAAATTAGACCAAAGATATCAATCGGAAAGCTATCCCACATATTAATAGAGACAAAATATCCTATCAACTAGGATCATCCACTTTTACCAAATTAGGCTTTCTCACAGAAGAGAATGTTCTAAGCAACAATTTCCACAATGATGGGTTTGCATCTTTCTTCCAAAATGACATTTTCCACAATGAGTAGTCATTTTCATAAGGTTGCTACCAACATTCATTCCATCCACACCACAAACCATCATTGGCTTTAAAACAAATGAATAATATTTAGTGTTCTATCTATGCAATATTAACTACATTCATTGAAAGCAAACGTGTACATTTTTATGTAGGTGAATTCAAATTTGAGTGCAATTTGTGATGGCGAATGGAAGGAATAGATCGAGGAAGTATGATCGAACAAGAGAGAGGAAGAGAAAAGTGGGTGAAGGAAAATCTACTAAAGAACAACCCATGGAAAATATTGATGACCAATGTGATGTACAGGTATAAGAACAAACTAAACCTAGTAATAGAATTTTTTTCTATGGTATGGAAAATTTGATGGAGATGGATGAGGATTCATTTTCAATAATATTTCATTTGAAGATTTTTTATTTGAAAGCACAGTAAAATTACACTCTAAAACAATATGGGATGAAATTTTTAAAGAAAAATATATAATTGGAAGAGCACAGTTAGAACTGTAAATTTATTTAAAAAAATAAATGATCCCTATTTTGGAGTTGTTAGGGGTTTCAATAATAGGAAAAATTCATCACGTTCATTAAAATAAACAATTGTTGAAAACTTGCAAGAAGCATTGAATTGTATTGAAAACAAGAGTCGATCTAGTAATCCAAGTGTTGCACATAGAGCATTGATGATTCTAATTTCTAGTAAGAAATTATCACATAGAAGACAAGTTCAAGCAATTTATGAACTAATTTAAATGTTTCTAGGAGAAATGTTCAAAGGTATATTGAAAAGAGAAATGAAATAGATGAAAAAAAAAGAGAAAAATGAGATAAATATTTGTAGGGTTTCCCCAAAAGATAGAATTTCAAAAGATGTAAAGAAATAGGTGGTTGAATATTGGACCAACCACTCTCGTGTTTCTTCCAATAGAAGGTATATACTATACAAATAATAGGTGAAGACGGTACAAAAATTTCTCATCCAAAACATTTTATAGATACAACACAAAGTGAACTTTCTAAAGCATTCAAGTAAGAATTTCCAAATGTGAAGATTTGTCAAAGGATGTTTGAGACAATACGACCATCATTTGTATGTATAAATAAAATATGCAAAACTTGTTGTCAAAATCATGTTGAATTTTATCTACACCTACAATCATATAAAAAAGCTATGGCAGTAATTGATCAAAATATAGCCATCCCTAGAAGCACAACACAATTTCTGAAGTCTCTTGTATGTGAAAAATTATAAGATTTAGATGAATTCAATGTTCAATGTATAAAAAATATATATAATGATTATGGAAATTTGAAGAATCTTTTACAAGTTGACAATATTGAAATGCAAGTTATTTGGAAGAGATTTGAATATGAGACATACTTAATAAAGTTAGGATTCGAGGCCAATAAAATTGATCTCAAAGAGAGAGGATTTCCCTACAATGAATTTATGAATAAATTTTGCAATATCATATATCCACATATCCAACATTGTCATGGTGCAAGATGGAAAGCTAAGTAATTTTATGATTCAAATAATTGCTTTCCACCAAGTTGTATTCTCTCTATTGTAGATTTCTCTAAGAACTATACATTTAGTCCTCAAACTAATATTCGAAGTCAATATTATCATTTAGAGAAAGTCGTAGTCTTTTGGCAAGTTTGCTATAGGCATGCCAAGTTTTAGGTAGATGGTATACAAAATAGCAAAGATCAAATTATCATCTAAGAGGTTCATTTTTATATTAGTGATGATATGGGTCATGATAGAAACTATGTAGCTCATTGTTCCAAAATGTTTTTTGAAGACCTGAGATGATGTGGCACAAATGTTGAACAACACTGGATATGGTCTAATGGATGTGTTGGTAAGTACATTGATTTTTTTTAATGTTTCAAATTTATTTACTTTTAACTTTAAGACTTAAATTTTTCAATTACTTATATATAATATGTTGTGTACACATGTATAGATGTGTATATATACATACATGTACATGTATATCTATTTTTTTGAAGCTAATTTGGTTTGAGTGTAATTATTTTTAACTTTATGTAGGACAATTTAAGTCTGCAAAATCTGTTGTTTGCTTAAGCCATCAACATGCTAGACACAACACCAAATTTTTGTGTAAATTTTATGAGTGTGGACATGGAAAAGGAGAGCACGATGGAGAAGGAGCATGTGTGAAGTGTGCACTTCGTCAACATGAACTTCTAGATAGTTCACCATATATATATGGAATCTAAACATATTTTTTTTAAAATTAGATATATTTAAACTAAATTAAATTCTTAAACCTTGAAAGTGTTGGAAATAGGATTCCATTTAATTACAAATCCTAAACATTAATTATTTCATGTATCTCCTAGATTCTTAGAATTTTTTCAACAACACTAAGATTAGGATGATATTAATATTTGATGAAATAATCATGATTATTGACATTTGTAATTAATTCTAAATGTTAGGAGCATGTGAGGGCATACATTGTGAATTCCTAAATAATAGGGGAACATGGGGCACCCACATGGTAAGGTGACACTCACCTTAAGTTTAGTTCAGTTTAGTTCAGATCAGTTCAGTTCAGTTCAATTCAATTTAGTTCAGTTCAGTTTAGTTCAGTTTAGTTCAATTCAGTTCAGTTCAGTTCAGTTCATGTCAATTTAGTTCAGTTATGGTTCAATTGTCTTTAGTTATTTTTAGTTGTATGCTATTTGAATTTAGTTAACTTGGAATGCATGGCTAATTACTTGAGTTGTATGACAGATAACAGGGACTACCTCCAGTTAACAGGGGATGACCATTCTTGCATGAATGGTGTTGAGTAAATGTTTGAGTTAACAAGAAATCACTTGGAGCCAACTTGGGTGCCCAAGATGCTTTCTTGGATTTACCTCTCTTGCATGATAAGATATTTCTGAAGGCTTAGTTAAGTAGGATTACTTTTGGGTGATGTCTTTGAGGAGGATCTTTGGAATTATCACCAAAGTGAAGGATGAGTTGTAGCTTCAGTTTGGGACACCCAAATGGATGAAGCACATGTTCTAAGATTTAGTTTTCATAGAAGAACTCAACTTGAAGCAATATGGTGTACCTTTTCTAGGGCTTGGGCTTGAGCATTGTAATTGTCACCTTTTGCAGATTACAAGATTTCTTATTGCCTCTATATCTCATTCAAGTTGAAGAGAGTTTTCATAATTGTTATTGCAGGTTGTGAAGAAGATTGGTTAAGACAGAAGAAGCATTCTCAAGCAATAATTGGAGCTATTTTATTTTAGAGATTGAATAATAGAATAATTCTTGGTGGAGTTTTTTCCTGAAAGGGTTTCTCCATGTTACATCTTGTGTAATCTTTCTAATATCTTGTCTAGTTCTTCTATCAACTTCTGTCTACATTCTACAATAGTAAAATGGATTAATCAAGATAATCACCCACAAAGAATATATGTAACAAAAAAAAAGCTTATTTATATCAGCAATATTAAAGTTTTACAAAGTATTAAGCTAAGAAAACACCTCACTTTTCAACATTTGGTATCATAGTTGAGGTTGGGTAGAGTATTGAGATGCCTTTCTCTTAAAGTTTGAAGGATTTATTGGATTAGCGGGAGATTTTATTATTTTATTAATTTGTTGATTTTGGAATTAAGTTTTTGTTACAATGAATTCAAGGTTAGCTATTGAAAGGTTCAATGGTTCTAACTATGAAATGTGGAAATTAAAAATGGAAGCTCTTCTTGAAGAAAGAGATCAGTGGTTAGCAGTTAATAATGAGACAATGACACCTACAACTATTTTAGATGAGGATTGGGCTAAGTTAGATAAAAAGGAAAGAGGAAGAATTAGATTATGTCTTGTTGATGTTGTTATTTTAAATGTTTCCGTGGAAACCAATGCATATAAATTGTGGAAAAGAATAGGAGATATTTATCAGACAACTTGAGTATAACAAATAAGTTGTATCTGAAAAGGAAGTTATATTCATTGAAAATGAAAGGTGGTGATTCAGTAGCACAACATTTAAATTCATTCAATTTAATTCTTAGTTAGTTAGCATTTGTAGATGTAAAGCTTAAGGATGAGGATAAATGCATTTTATTGCTTTCCTCTTTACCAGATTCTTGGGAAAATCTAATTGTTGCAATTAGTGGTAATGGTGCAGATTCAAAGATGGAAAACATCATTCCTACTCTCCTATTAGAGGAGATGAGGAGGAAGTCTAAAATTGGCTCCCAAGATGCCTTGTTTGTAAGAGGTAGGCCTAAAGAGAAGGAATCTAAGGCAGAACAAAAAATGAAAGGGTAAGTCTAAAGGACGGTCAAAAATGCCTGGTAAGAGTAAGGTAAAGTGTTGGAATTGTGGGAAACTTGGACATATTAAAAAGGAATGTAAGAGCAAGAAGAAGAGTACTGATGCTTCTAAAAAAAAATTCTATGATAGTAATGATGCATTAGTCATTTCTTCTAATACTATTATTGATAACTCTTAGCTTATTGAGTCAGGTTGCTCCTATCATATGACTCCTAGAAAGGAGTGGTTCTCTAAGTATACTGCATATGATGGAGGGGATTCCTTCTTTGGAGACAATAGCACAACAAAGGTTGTTGGAAAAGGAGAGGTAAAATTGTGTTTCAGTGATGGTAGTGTTAAAACCCTTAATGATGTTTTACATATTCTAGGACTTGCAAGGAATCTAATTTTTGTCTCTAAGTTTAATGATTCTAGAATGCATGTGACATTTGACAAAGGTGGTTGTAGATTGGTGAAAGGGAATATGGTGGTTCCTAAAGGATCTCGGATTAGGACTTTGTTTAAGCTGAATGCCTCCAATGTAAATATTTTATCAAATGTAACTGAAGTTGAAAATACATGTATGTTATGACACCATAGATTGGGCCATATAGGTGAAAAAGGTCTTAGGAGCATTCTTAATAAAAATTTGTTTGATGGTATTCCTAATTATAATATTGACAAAAATTACTTTTGTGAGCACTATGTTTTTTGAAAGCATTCTAGATCTAAATTTCCTAATGGTACAAATAGAGCTAAAATATTATTAGAGATTATTTACTTAGATGTAATGGGTCATGTGGATATTGACTCTATAGGAAAATCTAGATACTATGTCACATTTATTGATGATGTCTCAAGATACACTTGGATATAGTTTATGCATAATCCGATGTGTTTAATAAGTTTAAGGAATTTAAGGCTTTGGTTAAGAAACAATCAAATCATAAGATAAAAGTGTTGACATCAGATAATGGTAGTGAGTATTGTTCTAGGGAATTTGATGATTATTGTAAGCATGCAAGAATAGTGAGACATAAAACTACTCCATATACACCTCAACAAAATGGAGTAGCAGAAAGGATGAACCGAACCTTAATGGAATGAGCTAGGAGTATGTTAAGTAGTGCTAAGCTTGAATGGTCCCTATGGGTTGAAGCAGTATGTACTTGTTATTTAATCAATAGATCCCCTAGTTCATCTATTGAAGATAAAAATCCTTATGAGATGTGGTTAGGTAAGAAACCTAGTGTTGCACATTTAAGGATCTTTGGTTGTGAGGCCTTTGTTCACGTGCCTTAAGAAAAGTGATCTAAATTGGATCCTAAAGCACATAAATGCATATTCATAGGTTATGGTGAAAATGTAAAATGTTACAAGTTTTGGAATCCACTAACAAGAAAAGTTTCTTTGTCTAGAGATGTTATTTTCAGGGAATTTAGAGCTTATTCAGGAGAAGAACAACCAAAGGAGAAGGATACTTCTCAAACAGTGAATTTTGAGACAAATACTGAGAAGCAACAAGATGCACATGTTGAAGAACAATTGGATGGATTAGAAGAGGAGAGTTCATAGAGTTCTTCTGAAATAGATGCTCAAGATGAGCATATTGAGGAACAAGTAGAAACCCCTTTGAGGAGAACCACAAGACAATGAAATCCCGTTGATAGGTATAGCCCACCTAATTTCTATTCTATTTTTGCTTTAATGAGTACTAATGATAAACCCATTTCTTACAGGGAAGCTTTTTCCTCAGATAAGAACAAGCTTTGGTCACAAGCTATGCATGAGGAAATGGAATCCTTGGATACTTGTGACACATGAGATCTAAAGAGTTTGCCCAAAGATAGAAAGGCCATTGGTTGTAAATGGATCTTTAAAAAGAAGATTGGTGCAGATGGTAATCTCGAAAGGTACAAGGCTAGATTAGTGGCCAAGGGCTACTCCCAGAGAGAGGGAGTTGACTTTAATGAAATCTTCTCTCTTGTTGCTAAATTAACTTCTATTATATTCTTTTTATCTATTGTTGTTGCTTATGATTTTGAAATTGAGCAAATGGATGTGAAAACTGCTTTTTTGCATGGGAATCTTGATGAGAAGATTTATATGAAGCAACCTGAAGGTTTTGTTGTAAAAGGAAAATGGGTGCTGGCAAGAAGTTGAGTCCACTTTTTGGCCAAAAAGTGGAAGTGTTTTCCCTTATTTTTAGCATTTGACACATTTGACCTTAAAATTTGAAGCACTTAGAGATGGAATCTTCAAAAATGTCACTAATCATAAAATGTAGTACTCGGAGTCTAGTTTCCAAATATGTAATTTATTTCAATACCCAGATTGTAAAAATTGAGTTTCAATAGGTGTTTCTAAAAACCACTATTTAAAAGTCACTTTTTTTTACCATACCATGCACGCGTACAACATCCATATTTCGACCTAAATTATTGTATTTTTCTAAATCCTTTTGGGAAAATATTTGTGACTCACTAAAGCTTGTTCTCGATATTTTTTTGTAATTTTTTATTGAATTATTTTGTTTTATTAATTTTTTATTAGGCATATTTGTCATTTTGAAAAATCGTCGTGTACGACACGCATAAGATGACCTTAAATTATCATTTTTTAATTTTTTTTAAATTGAAAAGAATTGTCTAAAGTTTGTTCTCATGCAATCCGTTCGTCAAAATGTTATGTTGATCAAAAGTTACTAAAATATTAAAAAACCCTGATATTTAAAGTTTATTGACCAGTTTCATCATAAATTAATTGAAAAATAGAAAAAATAATCCAATTGTAAAAAAATTACATCTTTGGAATTTGCATTGTCTCATCTAAAACGGGTTTTAATTTTGTCAAAAAATTCTTCAAAAAAAGTTGTCAGCCATATGTCCAAACTTGGTATTTTTCTCTGACATTGTTAGGACCTTCAACTTGCAGGTCAAACCAGGTTGAAGGCATAGGTTCGGATTCCCAATGCTTTTCCCGAACTAAAATACAAGGCAGAAATCCACCCACAAAGAAAATGCAATTTCAAATTTTTGGAAACGGGATCCCGTTTTGTAAAGCAGGATCCTGTTTTGGTTCTACAAAATGGGATCCCATTTTCAAAATTGCCAAAGACGGGAAATCTTTTTGTTTTCAAAAATTTTAAAAACAGGACACCATTTTTAAATTTTTCCAAAAATGGAAAATTTTCAAATCAGATCCCGTTTTGAAAAATTTCCATTTTTGGAAAATTTTAAAAACGGGATCCCGTTTTTCTAAAAAGCAGGATCCCATTTTTAATTTAGGCTCGGGATCCTGAAGCTAAACGACATCCCCTTTTTTAAAAACGGGATCATGTTTCTTAGAAAGCGGGATCTCATTTTTGCAATGCCGAGTTTGTTTTTTTGGCTAAGGAAAATACTTCCACGTTTCGTGGACTCAACTTCTTGCACTTACCCAAAGAAGAATTGGTTTGCGGGTTAAAGATATATTTATATGGATTGAAACAGTCACCCAGAATGTGCTACCAGAAGTTTGATGCTTTCACATTGAAAATTGGTTATGTTAGGAGTGAGGAAGATCATTGTGTTTACATAAAAGTTGATGATCAAATTTTAATTATTATCTTGTATGTTGATGACATGTTGTTTATTGGTAACAACAAGGTAATGATCAGAGAATTAAAAACACAACTCTCGAGCACATTTGAAATGAAAGATCCAAGGGCTGCAAAATATATCCTCGGTATGAAGATTAGTAGAGATAGAGGTAACAAAAAGCTTTTCTTAAGTTAGAGAAATTATGTTGATACTATTTTGAAAAGATTTAACATGTAGGACAGTAAACTAGATAATATTCCTTTACTAGTTGGCATGAAGTTAAGTTTAGATATGAGTCCTAAATCTGATTTTGATTTTGAGGAAATGTTTGAAATTATGTATGCTAGTGCAATTGGTAGTTTAATGTATGGAATGGTCTGTATGAGACCAAATATAGCACAAGCAATGGGAGTTCTTAGTAGGTTTATGTCTAACCCTAGTAAAGAACATTGGACTTATGTTAAGAGGGTGTTTAGATATTTACGAGGGACTTCAGATTACTGTTTATTTTATCATGGTTCTAATAATATTGATATTATGAATAGATCATTGTACATATAGGGGTTTGTTGATTTAGATTGGGTAGGAGATCTGGACAGTTAGAGGTCGACAAGTGGTTATGTGTACACTTTGTTTGGAGTTACAGTTAGTTGGATTTGTAAGAGGTAGCCCATGGTTGCTTTGTCCACCACAAAAGTAGAGTACATGGCTGCCACACATGCCTCTAAAGAGGCAGTTTGGTTATAGAGACTTGGGTTAGGTATTGGTTTTTAATGCAAGCAAGTTAGGCTTGAATGTGATAGTCAGAGTGCTATTTGTTTAGCCAAAAATCCTATGTATCATGCTCGTACTAAACATGTAGATGTTCAGTATCACTTTGTGCGAGAAATGGTTGAGGGTGAGAAAGTATTAATTGAAAAAGTTGACACTTTGATTAATGCTGCAAATTATCTTACAAAGCTAGTTCCTCCAGATAAGTTCTCATGGTGTAGGAAGGCCATTGGCCTTGAGTCCTATACTTGATTTAAATTATTATTCCTTGTTTAGAATAATTGCAATGTATAATGTCAAGTGGGAGAATATTGGAAATAGGATGCCATTTAATTGCAAATCCTAAACATTAATTATTTCATGTATCTCCTAGATTCTTGGAATGTGTTCAACAAGACTAAGATTAGGATGAAATTAATATTTAATGAAATAATAATTATTAATGACATTTGTAATTAATTCTAGATGTTAGGAGCATGTGAGGGCATCCATTGTGAGTTTCTAAATAATAAGGGTACATGGGGCACCCACATGGTAAGGTGACACTCAACTTAAGTTCAGTTCAATTCAGTTCAGATTCTAAAGTTTAGTTCAGTTCATTTCAGTTCAGAATCAGTTTAGTTCAGTTCAGTTCAGTTATGGTTCAGTTGTCTTTAGTTAGTTTTAGTTGTATGTTAGTTGACTTCAAGTTAACTTGGAATGCATGGCTAATAACTTGAGTTGTATAACAGATAACAAGGACTACCTCTAGTTAACAGGGGATGACCATTCTTGCATGAATGGTGTTGAGTAAATGTTTTAGTTAACAAGAAATCACTTGGAGCCAACTTGGGTTCCCAAGATGCTTTCTTGGATTTACCTCTCTTGCATGATAATATATTTTTGAAGGCTCAGTTAAGTAGGATTACTTTTGGGTGCTATCTTTGAGGAGGAGTTTTGGAATTATCACCGAAATGAAGGATGAGTTGTAGCTTTAGTTTGGGACACCCAAATGGATGAAGCACATGTTCTAAGCTTTAGTTTTCATAGAATAACTCAACTTGAAGCAATATGGCATACCGTTTCTAGGGCTTGGGCTTGATAATATATTTTTGAAGGCTCAGTTAAGTAGGATTACTTTTGGGTGCTATCTTTGAGGAGGAGTTTTGGAATTATCACTGAAGTGAAGGATGAGTTGTAGCTTCAGTTTGGGATGCCCAAATGGATGAAGCACATGTTCTAAGCTTTAGTTTTCATAGAAGAACTCAACTCGAAGCAATATGGCATACCTTTTCTAGGGCTTGGGCTTGGACATTGTAATTGTCACCTTTTGGAGATTACAAGATTTCTTATTGCCTTTATATCTCATTCAAGTTGAAGAGAGATTTCATAATTGTTATTGTAGGTTGTGAAGAAGATTGGTGAAGACAAAAGAAGCATTCTCAAGCAAGAATTGGAGCTATTGTATTTCAGAAACTGAATAATAGAATAATTCTTGGTGGAGTTTTTTCTCGAAAGTGTTTCTCCACATTACATCTTGTGTAATCTTTCTAATATCCTACCTAGTTTTTTTATCAACTTCTATCTACATTCTACAACAGTAAAATGGATTTATCAAGATAATCAACCACAAAGAATATATGTAACAAAGAAAAAGCTTATTTAGATCAACAATATTAAAGTTTTACAAAGTATTAAGCTGAGAAAATACCTCATTTTTCAACAGAAAGTAATGCCATACAAAAAAATTTCCAACATGTGTACTTGAAAGTAATGCCATACAAAATGCAAATTGAATTGTTGAATGGTGCAAAATTCATTTTTTCGCTTGCAACTCAACATACAACACACAATATTTTTGAGAAGATATAGGTACATCTAGTAAAAAATTGTTAAATTTGAATTTGAAAGTGTGTGTACATGATTTAATAGAGTTTTCAAATTTGAATATATATATATACATATTCACTTAAATTAATCACTTGGATGTTTGTAATTTACATATATTGATTGATCAAATCCTTATGATTATCAAACAATTAATAGTATTAGAAGTCTGCATCAAATCATGACAATGGGAGGTAGCAAGCTTTATGCAATTAATATGAGAGAAAAATTATGTTTTTGTGTTGATTGCATTGAGGACAATGCAAATATTGTTCAATGTGAGAATATTAGAGATAGGTATGTTTCACGATGGGAAATGAAACAGTTAATATCAATGCTTCCTTTTGATGAAAATAACAATGTCGATGTCTACGATCCTTTATATTTAGTTGATTATGAATGTGTATCTAATTTAGTTGTTAAAGGAATGTAAATTGATTAACTTAAAATTGATTTATATATTCTATGTAAGTAAATTTCAAGCATGTTTATATATAAATTTATGTATTAAAAATATATTTACAACTTTGTAAATTTACATGGTGTGCGTACAAGAGATATTTTTGTTGTTGTTGCAAATCCTGGCAATGCAGAAAGTGTAGATTACTATCTACTAAGATGTATGCAACCAAAAGGAAAATTGGTGGAATTGATGATAGATGGTGATGGAAAAGAGTATCCCATTGGATCAGTCATTATTGAAGGCACATATTATCAACAAATAAAGATAGATAGAAATGGCATTATATTTGTTGATTATATGCCAGGACAAAAGGTTCTACATTATAGTCACTTAGTTATAGCAACAAAAATAAATTTAGAATTTTTACCTAAAAGAGGATGTGCCAAACAAAAGTGGAGGTTGCCTATATTGAATATCATGAAAATATTTTAGAGATAATTAAAGATACCGAGGATCCAATTATATGTACTAAGAGATTTTTAAGTTATTTTTTTGATATATGTACATGTATGACTAGATATATATATATATATGTGTGTGTGTGTGTGTGTGTGTGTGTGTGTGTGTGTGTGTGTGTGTGTGTGTGTGTGTGTGTGTGTGTGCTCAAACTTTTTATAGATCTATCTATATCTATATTAATTGGACATGTGACATGATTTAGAATGGGTTTATTTCAAAGGAACGTGGTCATTTATTTCCAATTGTATTTAAATTTGTTCCATGATGTGGAATTCTTAATTTAGTTCAAGAATCTTTGATTTCATTAATTACATTTAAAACTCCACTTAAATATGTTAGATCATATATATGCTTGATACAAAACCTAGTGACTTTAAAAATGTTTGAATATTTTTCCTAAATTCCTTTAAATCATCTATTCCCAACTGCATTTTTATGTTGGATATGGAATTATTTTAAGTTCATTCGAATCTTCGATTTCATTTGTTGAATCTTAGATCATATATATGCAATTTACAAAACCTAGTGACTTTTAAAAAGTTCACATTTTTCCTAAATTCCTTTAAATCATCTATTCCAATTTCATTTTTATGTTTGACATGGAATTATTAATTTTCTTTAAAATCTTTGATTTCATTTGTTCAACTCCACTTATATGCTAGATCATATCTATGTAATTTACAAAGCCTAGTTTATGTTCCAATTTTGCATAAATTTATGTTCCATGGAATTCTTAAGTTCAAGAATCTTTCATTTCATTTGTTCAACTCCACAAATATAGTGCAT
Source organism: Sequoia sempervirens (assembly GCA_007258455.2). Taxonomy (NCBI): domain Eukaryota; kingdom Viridiplantae; phylum Streptophyta; class Pinopsida; order Cupressales; family Cupressaceae; genus Sequoia; species Sequoia sempervirens. The sequence continues at coordinate 118,319 of VDFB02254069.1, read as the reverse complement.
CATATACAATACAAAACATCTATTACAACTTTAAAAATTCATTTTTCCTAGAAATTCCTTAAATCATCCTTGTGACCCTTGTAAAATCCCAAGGTGAAGTCCTAGAGTCACACTTTCCCCATTTATCAATTACATTAGTATTTAACTACCTTATAACATGGTGGTTGTGTTCTTTTACTCTATAAATATATTGTGTGAGAGTGTTCATGTTGGAAGTTTTCTTTTGGTACCCTAGTCACATGGGTAAACACTAGTAGCTACATGTTGAATACCATATGAAGTGTTTATGTTGGGATCATGGTTTTAGAAGGTTTTAGAAGGTTTTTTCTATTAGGTTCTTAAATGTGAAAGTGTTGGTATGCTCTTTATTAGTGTTTTTTTTTTTTTTTATAGTTTTTCTTATTGGGTTCCTAAACTATGATTACTTTATTGTAATTTTGTGACAAATTGGATCTAGTTGATTTGGTGTTTGAGTGGTGAAGAATCTACATGTTGTCTCTAGTTTTCTTTATTTTTTATGTTACTAATGTGACATGCTCAATATCTTTATTACATTATCCAAGATCTATAGGCATTGTTTTCTTTTCTTTCATTTAGAGTAGCAACCATGATTTTCTATAACCTTTGGTATGTTACTTACATGTATCATTTTGTGAACATGTTCTTGTATGGGTTCTCTTGGATTGGTCTTTCTTGTTCACCTCAACTAGTGCATTGGAATATTCATTGTAGTGAATCATAGTGATAGTGTTTGGGTGCTTGAGATAGCTATATTTTGGCATCAATAGTTGTTTACAATGTATAACTTGAGACCACATGTAATGGGATCTTTGGTAGTTATGTGGATTGACCACTTTTTAATATAGTTGTCATGGGAAGATGTAGATACTTATATTATGCGCATAGTGAGATTTTATCAATTTCCAATTGCATAAATGTTCCATGGAATTATTAAGTTAAAGAATATATTTGATTTCATTTACATTCAACTCCACTTATAACTCATCATCTAGATCACTTTCTTTGCATGCACAATCAAATTCATGTGTATTAGATTATATGAAATTCTTAAGTTCAAGAATAGATTTGATTTCATTTACATTTAACTAGACACTTATAGCTTGTCATATAGTTTGAATTCTTTGCATGCACAATAAAATTCATGTGTATTAGATTATTTGGAATTCTTAAGTTCATATAGCATCATATATGCAATTTACATTTAACCTAGAGTGACTTTAAAAATGAACATTTAGCTAAGAATTCCTTATCATCTATTTCCAAATGCATTTTTATGTTCCATGTAAATAACGTTGAATCTTTTAGGAATTGACCTAGAACTTACATTTTTGCATTCAAATTATTTCTATTTCTTGACCTATTTAAAGACAAATTCATTTCTATAATTAATTGTGTTGGTTCCCAAATCAGCAAATGCAATGAGTCCTATAGAATAGCCACGTTCTAATATTTAGACTCAAAGATGGATTTGTCCAACGAACAAGATTCAGCCAAAGACTAAAATATCCTACACTTTTGGCTCTATTAAACCAAGGTGGGTCTCCCCAACAGTATGCCTACAAATACTCTTATGTGCCAAAGTACCCAGTATACTATAAACAAATGATTCTACTTTAGATGCTTAATAGACACAATACTCTAAAGGATTGGCTGACCTCTATGGTAATGTATAACTTAAACATGAGAGATGCATTTCATTAAACTCTTCACACAATTAAATGAGACTGATAAGTAATTTTTATTTAAAAATCTAGTTGCTCACAATTAGTTTCAGGAAACTGCAACATTAAGAGACCAATGCTATATCCCAGGATGGAGTCATCTAAACCATGTAATTTAAAGCCTAACATAGTATTCAATATGTCATAATCATACCTATCATATGATGCATTATACCATTGATATGAACAACTAAACTAGCCATACTTAGCAATCCTAGCACATAGTTGCATAAACTTCCATTTGTGTTACTACAAATTAACTCATTCTTTGTATGAGAGTAATAACATCAAACAAACATAAAGGGAATGACAAGAAGTTGAATAATAACAATCTTTGATTACTCTTATTTAGAATTTATGCAAAGTGAACAATGGAGACAACCAGTTCAAAATAATATGTCATTTACATTCAACTATGACTATGTTGTAATTACATTCTTCATCACAAAACTCAGACTACTCTAGAAATATGAAAAAACTAGCATTATACACTTGAACCCCTATTACAAAAGTGTTCTCGTGAAAACCAAAAATGTGCAACCCCTCAAAATGAGAGAAGAAGAAGAAATGTAGAAGAAGAGAAAACCCTAAAACTACATATGTTGTTGGCATCTGGCATCTTTAGCTCCCTTGATTTGTAACTTCCTTTACTTGCTAAAGAAGTTTCAATCTTCTCATAGATACATGCATTTTTCATTTGCTACCCCTATAATAGAAAATATTCCCCAATGATGATTTTATTCATCCATGTCTTGCCATTGAAAATATTTGCTTGTGAAATAAAAAGTTTTCATGAAAGACTTGTCTTCTTCTCAATTACCCCTATGGTGAAAAATAATCAGCTTCATTGTGAAAAACTTCATTGTCCATTTTTACCCAACAACCAAGAATGCCTTGTTTTGTAAAAGCTTTACTCCTAGAAAATACATTACACAGTGAATATATTATTCACTTTATAAAACTATTTACTTGTTCCCTTCTTTACTTTCATTTTATATTTAAAATATCCACCTCTTGATAAAAAAATATGAAGGCTACAATTGTTACATTGTCAGGCAAACAAATTTTACTCAAGTCCCACTTTTCACCTTTACTTTGCACATTTAAAATTTATCATTTAAATAATGCAAACCTTAAAAATTTATTGGGAAACATTTATTTATTACCCCAACACATTTAAAAACTACTCTCAAATCTCCCTTTAAGAAAACATGGGCCCACCATTTATTTACCTACCAATCCCCGCACACCCACTCCACTTGATGACGAAGCAAAAGAGATGCATGGGCTCATGGAAAATCTAAAATGAAAGCTTTAAAATAAAAATATTCAATAGTTAGAAAATGGATTTATTAAAATCAATAAACCCTTCCTCTTGCTTCCCCACTGCTATGTGCCAATGTTTTCCCTAGCTCTCATGGGCTAGTGGGCTATGTTTGATTCTCCTCTATATTCTGTCAATCAAGCTCCTTTTCCCTAGCTTTCAACACTCTACAACTCCTCTTTGAGAAAGGATGAAAGGATAAAAAATCTGCTCACATTACTGGGTCGTTTTTGACAATGCAAGGGTAGTTTTATAGCTACGGGCACTAGAAATTCATTCCTAATACATTTAAAAGCTCTAACCAAACAATAGGATAGGTTAGGGGATGAATTTCAAGCATATAATAGCAAATTTGAGCTCCAATTGACCCCCAAAAAATGTCTGGAAGGTCAAAAACGTGATTGTAGTATTCCACTCATAACAACACATCTCAATTCGCATCAAAACGCCTCAAGAGACCTCCAAAGGGAAGGAAAGACATCAATTTGAATTGCAACATAGACTACAAATCAAAATTTTCCCCAAACAGGGCTCCCAAAAATCTCCCTAGGTGCCCCCATGACTCTCTGTTGCAGTGAGAGAAAGCCTTCACTATTAGAATATGTGCCTCAATTCTTACTGACATGTAACTCCTGTAGGGAAAAGTCGCTATGACATTATTCATGTCTGGCCGACTAACTATTCTGAATCTTGTTGAAATGTCCATGTTGTCAAGACAAAGGTGATGTCTTGCCGAATGAAGTCCATTGCTATAACATAGAGCATTCACTATGACCTTTTGTCCATTAGAGACCTCTGGCCATTAGTATGTTCCTATCGGGTGTTAATTTGGCTGTTGGAGTAGCTCAAGTGCTTGGGGAGAAGTCCCAGCTCAATTGGAGAATGTCTCACCAATAGCATATGGCTATCGAGGTAACTCAAGGGCATCGGGAAGATCTCCCAGTGACAATGAAAGGTTACGCCGATGGGAATTTTCACTTGGTGCCTTTGCAGTGACAAAAGAGTTTAGTATGAAGTCTTTGCGAAGGGTGCCTGGTCTCACCAATGGGGATGCAACTCAAGTCATCTGTGTAGCTCTCGACACACGGTGAAACATCTTGGCGAAGTCAAATGTCTTGCCGACTCGACAAGACATGGGCACTCAGTATGTGGTCTCAGCGAAATACATAAGTCTCTCCGACTGGTGAATGCAGCACTCAGGGTGACTTAAGACCTCAGTGTAAGGTCTTAGCAAAAGAATTAAGTCTTGTCAACTCGGTAAGACTTGGATGAACTCAGTAAGACTTGGTGGTGCTCAATGTAAGGTCTCGGCGAAGAATAAAGGTCTTGCCGACTCGGTGAGACTTGTATGTGCACGGAGTAACCTCTTGGCGAAAACAATAAGTCTTGCCGATGGCAAAGCATGAAGCGATATGACTTGTGAACATCGGTAAAATGTCTTGCTGATGGAGGCATCTTTTGCCAATAGAAATGTATTGGATGACGATGGACTCGATATGACTCGTGGCATTCATTGAAATCTCTTGCCGACTGTTGGGGGCTTAAGCCGATATTGATAAAAAATACTTTGTGGCATCAAGGGAAAAACTGTTAGTGTCTCACCAATATGCCAACAAAGTTGAACGCCCTTGACCAGTTTGACCATCCTATGTGGAGCCTCATGGACCAATCAGAGGAAGCGATTTCAAATGGGTGGTAGTTAGATTTTTGCAACTGTTGCGATGCTGGAGTTGAATAGAATGCAGGGAAAAATCAATTGCTTGAGAGGAAACTTTCTATGATGGGGCAATGGCGGATAAGGATGAACAGAAGGAAAAAATCAGAATGTGATAAGATTTAAAGGATTGATTCTGATTTGAAATCACAATGAGTGAGATCGGATTGAAGAGAGCATTTCCGTAACTAGATAAACAGTTAATGAAGCTACTGTGAACTAATACAAAAGAGTTGTATCTCTGATTGTATGTAATTGTTGTTACTGTATTACAAAGAGATTCAGCTTGGTGTGGTGGGTTTTTTCTCAAAAGGGTTTCCCACGTAAATCTGTTCATTGTCTTTGAGTATCTTCTCTATTTCTGAAAATCTTTCATGTGTGTCTTAATTGGATTGTAATTAGAAAAATCAAAAGTACTGTCTACTTACTTCCCTGTGGATTTGACGTTAGGAAAGTTGTTTCCGTACCCTTGCTTTCCTTACAAGTGGTATCAGAACCTGGCCAGTTGTGTTATCCTTGTGAGTGGGTTAGCTTTTTTCTGTCAATCTTTTTTGAGTGGGAGTTTTGTAGAGTTCTGTTAATTTAATTACAAATTAAGATGGCTAGCACATCCAAGAAGATGGAAATAGAGAAATTCAATGGTAGCAACTTTGAGTTGTGGAAACTCAAAATGGAAGATCTGTTAGTAGACCGAGATTTTTGGACTACTGTGTCTGGAACAATGCGTCAAGGCATGAAGCAAGAGGATTGGGATCTTTCAGATAGAAAGTCTAAGGGGTTGATAAGGCTCTATTTGACAGACTCTGTTCTTTTAAACATTCATGAAGAAAAGACTACCTCTTCCTTGTGGAAAAGACCAGCATACATTTATCAGGGCAAGTCCCTCGTGAACAAGCTGTTCTTAAGGAAGAAGTTGTACTCTTTGAGAATACAAGAGGGAGGATCTGCTGCTGATCACTTAAATGCTTTCAACATGCTGAAAGCTCAGTTAAAATCTGTTGGTGTGAAGATTGAAGATGAAGATCGCTGCATGCTACTGCTATATTTTTTTCCAGATTCTTAGGATCATCTAGTGATGGCTATTGGGAGTATGACATCGACTTTCAAGATGGAAGATGTTGTTGCTTCTTTTGTTGTCGAAAGAGATGAGAAGGAAATCTTCTGAGATGACAAAGGAGGCTCTGGCTATCAGAGGCAGATCGAAGGAGAAGGCAAGAAGAAGGACAAGAAATCCAGATCGAAATCAGAAGGGAGATCAAAGTCTCCTGGAAAAAAAGTCCAAGGTGAAGTGCTAGAACCGTGGGCAACCTGGTCATGTTTGAAAAGATTGCAAGGAGGAGAAAAAGAAGAACAACTCTTCTAGAAATGATTCTTCTCAGAGTGATGTAGACGCCTTCATTGTAGCTTTGGCTACATGGGCATCGGATGATGTCTCACTGATTGATTCTGGAGCATCTTTCCGCATGACATCTCATAGAGATTGGTTCACGAAGTATGAAGAATACAATGGTGGAAAGGTGTACTTGGCAAGTGATTCATCTTTTGAAATTGTTGGTAGTGGAAGAGTCAGAATTCAATTCCCTGATGGAGGAGTGAAAAGAATCAATGATGTGATGCATATACTAGGTCTGGCTCATAATTTACTTTCTGTAAGTAAGCTGAATGATATCGGAGTGCATTTCACATTCTCTAGAAATGGCTGCAAGATGACTAGAGGCTCTATGGTGCTGGCTAGGGGTGCTTGAATTGATACCTTATACAAGCTGGATGCACAAGCTATTTAATGCAATAGTGTCTCTGTGAAGTCACTTAAGGCTACCCATGGAGAAAAGAAGGAAAACATTCCTAATGGAGTAAGCACCATGGAGGTTAAACTTCTAGCAGAAAAGACTATGCTCTAGCATGATAGGCTTGGCCACATTGGTGAGAAAGGTTTAAAAACCTTGAAACATAAAAACTTGGTAGAAGGGCTTGAAGATTGTAACCTTGAGTTTGAATTTTGTGAACATTGCATATATGGTAAACAACACTGTGTTTCATTTTATTCCAGTTCTCACAAATCTTCTGGTTTGCTTGATTGTATTCATTCTGATGTGTTTGGTCCAGTGAATGTTCCTTCTTTGTCTAAATCAAGATACTATGTGTCATTTATTGATGATTATTCAAGAAGAACATTTGTATATTTTTTGAAAAGTAAATCAGAAGTGTTTAGTTGGTTTAAGGAATTTAAAAACCTCGTTGAAAATCAGACTGGTAGGAAAATAAAATGCTTGAGGACTGACAATGGTGGTGAGTTTTGTTTAGATGAATTCAAAAGGTATTATACAGATCATGGGATTAAAAGACATAAGACTACACCTTATACTCCACAACAAAATGGAGTTGCTAAAAGGTTCAACAGGACAGTAATGGAAAGAGCACGAAGTATGCTAAGCAGTGTTGGGTTGGAGGAGAAGTTTTGGGCTGAAGTAGTCTCTACAGCATGTTACTTGGTAAATCATTCTCCTAACTCTGCTCTTATTGAGAAGACGCCTTTGGAAGCATGGTCTTGAAAGAAGCCCTCTCTGATACATATTCGTGTCTTTGGCTGTGAGGCATATGCATATGTGCCATTGGAAAAAGATCTAAGTTGGAAAACAAAGCTGTGAAATGTATTTTTATTGGCTATAGCGCTAGAATAAAAGGATACAAGCTTTGGAATCCTGAGACTGAGAAGATTTTGTACAGCAGAAGTGTTATCTTTTGTGAGCTGAAATCTTCTACATTGGATCTACAGTCAAAGAACAAAACAGAAAATGAATAGGTTGTAGCAGGAATTCCTCCGACACTAGACAAAGAGGAAATGAAAAATCAAAATGTACTTGATACTGAGGAGAGCTCAAGAAGTTTTGAAAGTTCTGAAAAAGATGAAGAACCACCTCAGCCTCAGCCTGTGAGGAGGTCAACTCGTGAAAGAAAGCAACCTGATAGGTATGGGTTTTATTTAATAGAGTCTACTTGTGTCTATGCTTTAATTTCTAGCACTGATGAACCTAAGACTATGAAAGAGATTTAAAATGTCTGATTCAAACTCTTGGTTGGAAGCCATGAATGAAGAAATGGCATCATTAGAAAAGAATGATACCTGGAGTTTGGTGCCATTGCCTAAAGGCAGAAAAGTTGTGGGTTGCAAATGGGTGTTCAAAAAGAAAATAGGTCTGGACGGTAGTGTGGAAAAATATAAAGCAAAGCTGGTTGCAAAAGGTTATTCCCAGGTAGAGGGAATTGATTATGGAGAAATTTTTTCTCTTGTAGCTAAGCTGACATCTATTAGATTTCTTTTTGTCACTTGCAACAGTGTATGACTTAGAAATTGAACAGATGGATGTGAAGACAACATTTCTTCATGGTGATCTTGAAGAAGAAATTTATATGTCCCAGCTAGAGCATTTTGTGGAAAAAGGTAAAGAAATACTGGTTTGCAAGTTGAAGAAATCTCTGTATGGTTTAAAACAGTCTCCTAGAATGTGGTACTAGAAATTTGACACTTTTGTTTTGTCATTGGGATTTGTAAAATCAAAATGTGATCATTGTGTATATTACAAAGCTAAAAGTGATCAAGTCCTTATTATTGCTCTCTATGTTGATGATATGTTGTTCATAGGCAATAGTAAGCTAATGATTTCTGATCTTAAGTCTCAGTTGTCTGCAAAGTTCAAAATGAAAGATCTTGGTGTAGTAGGGTATATTCTGGGAATGGAAACAACTAGGGACAAGGAAAATAGAAAAATTTGGATGAGTCAAAGTAAGTATATCATGACTGTTCTAGAGAGATTTTGCATGACTAATTGCAAGTAGCTAGTTGTTCCAGTTACATAGGGAACAAAGCTATCTATTGAGGATTGTCTAAAATATACTACTGAGATGGAGGACATGACCAGTGTACCTTATGCTAGTGCGGTTGGCAACCTTATGTATGCAATGGTTTGTACAAGGCCAGACATTGCCCAAGCAGTGGGAGTTCTTAGTCGGTTTATGGCTAATCCTGGAAGGACACATTGGGATGTTGTGAAGAGAGTGTTTTGATATCTGAAGGGCACTTCAGACTTTGCTTTGTGTTACCATGGTAACTTGGTTGAATCATAGAAGACTCTTAACATTCAAGGTTATGTGGATTTTGATTGGGTAGGGGACATTGACAATAGAAGATCCACCAGTGGATATATTTTCATGATGAATAGTGGTGCAGTGAGTTGGATGAGCAAGCGGCAGGCTGTAGTTGCTTTGTCCACTACAGAGGTAGAATACATGGCAGCTACACATGCTTGTAAAGAAGCAATCTGGTTAAAACGTTTGTGCTCTAACATTGGTTTTGATGCAAGAAAAATTACTATTTACTATGACAGCTAGAGTGCTATATGTTTGGCAAAGAATCCTACTTTCCATGCCAGGATGAAACATATAGATGTACAGTATCACTTTGTACGAGATATGGTGGAGGATGGGAAGGTCTCTTTGGAGAAAGTGGATACTTTGGAGAATGTTGCAGATGCATTGACGAAGCCTGTGAGCACAAACAAATACAGGTGGTGTGCCAGTTCGATGGGCCTCTTGGCCCATTTGTTTTAGTAGTTTGATTATGCTCTGGAGGTGTCAGTAAGATCTTCATCAAGTGGGAGCTTGTTGGAATATGTGCCTCAATTCTTACTGACATGTAACTCCTATAGGGAAAAGTCGCTATGACATTATTCATGTATGGTCGACTAACTATTCTAAATCTTGTTGAAATGTCCATGTCGCCAAGATAGAAGTGATGTCTTACAGAATGAAGTCCATCGCTATAACATAGAGCATTCGTTGTAACCTTTTTTCAATTGGAGACCTCTGGCCAACAGTATGTTACTATTAGGTGTTAATGCGGCTGTCAGAGTAGCTCAAGCACTCAGGGAGAAGTCCCAGTGATTGGAGAATGTCTCACCGATAGCATATGGCTATTGGGGTAACTCAAGGGCATCAAGAAGATCTCCCAGCGACAATGAAAGGCCACGCCGATGGGAGTTTTCACTTGGTGCCTTCATGGTGACAAAAGAGTTTAGTATGAAGTCTTGGCGAAGGGCGCCTAGTCTCGCCGATGGGATGCAACTCAAGTCATCGGTGTAGCTCTCGACGCACAGTGAAACGTCTTGGCAAAGTCAAATTTCTTGCCGACTCAGCAAGACATGGGTGTTCAGTATGTGGTCTTTGAAAAAGACATAAGTCTTTCCAACTAGTGAATGCAGCGCTCAGGGTGGCTTAAGACCTCGGTGTAAGGTCTTAGCGAAAGACTTAAGTCTTGCCAACTCGGTAAGACTTGGATGAACTCGGTAAGACTTGGTGGTGCTCAATGTAAGGTCTCAGTGAAGAATAAAGGTCTTGCTGACTTGGTGAGACTTGTTTGTGCACAGAGTAACCTCTTGGAAAAAACAATAAGTCTTGCCAATGGCAAAGCATGAAGTGATATGACTTGTGAACATCGGTAAAACATCTTGCCGATGGAGGAATATTTTTCTGATAGAAACGTATTGGATGATGATGGACTCGGTATGACTCATGGCGTTCATTGAAACCTCTTGCCGACTGTTGAGGGCTTAAGCCGATATCGATAGCGAATACTTTGTGGCATCGGGGAGACACTGTTTGTGTCTCACCGATATGCCAACAAAGTTGTACGCCCTTGACCAGTTTTACCATCCTATGTGGAGCCTCGTGGACCCATTAGAGGAAGCGATTTCAAATGGGTGGTAGTTAGATTTTTGCAACTGTTGCGATGCTAGAGCTAAACAGCATGCAGGGAAAAATCAATTGCTCGAGAGGAAACTTTCTACAATGGGGCAATGGCGGATAAGGATGAATAGAATGAAAAAATCAAAATGTGATAAGATTTAAAGGATCAATTCTGATTTGAAATCACGATGAGTGAGATCGGATTGAAGAGAGCATTTACGTAACTAGATGAACAGTGAATGAAGCTACTGTGAACTAATGCCAGAGAGTTGTATCTCTAATTGTATGTAATTGTTGTTACTGTGATACAAAGAGATTCAGCTTGGTGTGGTGGGTTTTTTCCTGAAAGGGTTTCCCATGTAAATCTATTGTTTATTGTCTTTGAGTATCTTCTCTATTTCTGAATATCTTTCATGTGTGTCTTAATTGGATTGTAATTAGAAAAATCAAAAGTACTATCTGCTTACTTCCCTATGGATTTGACGTTAGGAAAGTTGTTTCCGTACCGTTGCTTTCCTTACATTCATGGGCTAGTAGACAAATAGCATATAAACTAATTTTTTCCATCCAATTTTCAAACATAGTCATTAAAAACTATTTTAATCCCCGTCATTTCCTGCTACAAGCTTTCCTTCTCCTCTCCCCACTTCCATGTGAGTCTCCATAGTCGTGAGAATTTCTTCCATGGGCCAGGGAAGGAAAAAATTATAATGTTGAACAATATAAAATTTGAAACAAATATTAAATTTTCCCTAAAAATAACTCGTGCATTCGACTTTTATAATATTTAAAATTTATAAAATATTTTAAATATATTACATCAAAACATTATATAATAGGGAAAATTTATTCAGGCAAACTGGGACACCAGGATCCACAAAATTTGTGTAGGATCATAATCAATTATTTAGAGAAAACCCATTTCTTCAAATTTTTCCCAGCCCTTAAAATTCAAGTACCTCCTTTGTAAACTAGCCCTTGAGACGTGTTTACCACACCTGAAATTCATTAAAATAATACATCATATGGCCTCTGTTTTTGATGAAAATGGTGATGTAGACATTTCAAGCCAAAACAAGAAATGGGTTGTCCTTATATTTACAAAATTTGACACTTTTGGAACACTATTTTTGACCAAATTAGAATTAGAAAATAATTAAGTAACCCATCAAAACTTATCCTAGGAGCCTGAAACTAAGCAGGCATGTTACCATTTGACCCAAGAATTTAGTGCAACAAATGGATTGGAAAAATTCATCCTGAGGTGCAAGATATTAATCAACAAAGTGGTTCACTTTTCTGCAATTGTACCTTTTCAAAACCAATTAAAACTCACCCAGTTGCTACTTTGAAAAAATACTAAATCATCTCCCGCGGAACTGCCACTGGACACACCAGGTCATTAGGGTACATTGAATACATGTGCAAGAGGGCTTTCCCTGATCACCATTCTTCAAAAGATACTAAGGGTCAAACTGGACCTCCTTGAAATATTCTAAAAATGCAAGTGCAAAATTTGAACAAACTACATTTTCTTTTGGCCTAGTAAAAATAACAAATTAGATCATGAGGCTTTGAAATCAGACCAAGGAGTACATAAATGTGAGGAGAATGGAGAGCAACAATCCATTTGACATGAAAATCATCTAGTTGCAAAGTGTCAACTCAAACAAGAGGCCACTTTGCAGGATAGAGAGTGCAAACAATAAAATAGTCCAGAACCCTCTAGCTTGACTTTTCAAAACACTATCAAAACTCATCATGGGAAGCTGAAAACTGACATGCATATTCACATATGTCACATGAGTATGTTTACTAGGGGGTTTGGCATTAAAATCAACTGGCTCTGAATGGTGACCTCCAAAGTAGGTCACTTGGGTAGATTTCACAGGTGCACTTCTGAGTGTGTAGATCAAATTTTTCAACATGGGCACTAAAAACTTAAAAATTTTGAAGTTTCCATCAAATTGTACATCCATCTTTTTAAATTTACAAAGAGAAACCATTAGATAGTCCAACATTTTTATTTCTAAGGTTCAATGCTTACAATTAATCAAACCTAATGTTTTTAATAATCAAGATTGAATTTAAAGAAAAAATCAATGTGTAACTATAATTTTGATCAAGAACATATTTAAGGAAAAATCACTTAAGGTACAAACTTGCTAAATAAATAAAACTATAATAATTCACGATGTAAATAGATGTAACAATTGTTCAAACCATAATAATGTATGAATGTGATGTAAATCATAACAAGTGTATACCATAAAACATAAATGTATGTAATGTGATGTAAATCATAAAAAGTGTCTCCAACATAGTAATTTGATCTCAAACCATGATATTGTAAAACATGTAAAACAACTCAAATAGAGGGATATCTAGTATGAATAGAATCATTTGATCCCTGGCCCAATCTCTCCCTTGATCCATGTCCTAATCTCAACCATCATGATCCACCTCCTAATCCAAGTTGTTTGGATCCCTACCCTAATCCATGTTGTCTTGATCCATGTCCTATGCCTCATCCCAAGCCTTGCGTAAGTTCAAGTACACATCTAATTTAATTTTTAATAAATGTATGTGTACATATATATAAAATTTTCTAAAAATTACAATGTGCAAGTTCAATGTGTTCAAATTTACATCAAGTAATATAAATTTTAATTATTTAAATATACCTAGTTTCATAATGCATGGGATCCTGATCATGGTCCAAATTTCCAAACTCTAACAAATCACCACCATACTGCTTCAAAAAAATTCAAATATACGATTTCAATTAGGAGTTAAAGAATTAGATTTTAAAATAAATTTTATTTAAAATATATGTATGTATGTAAAATTTTAGAACACAATTTTTTTTTTAATATATATATATATATAAATTATCCAAGTACATATCATGCCTCCTCGATGGCTCTACCAATCTCACTAATATAACAAGAATGCAAAGACACTATAGAGGGATTTGTAGTTGGTGCAGTATCAGTGCCAAAAAGAAGCCGACTATATGTGCCATGGACAAGATCAGGTGCCCCAGTAAACTCAGCATGATCTGTAAGATGTTGAGGACCTGGACAAGCTATAGGATCAATAGAAACATGAGGCACATGGGATCTTGTACAGGATGTTGTGGATTATCCTCTGAAGTTGCCACCCCATGGCTCATATGTGTACCAGGATATCACTATTTAATAAAAGTTTGTACATGGTCAAGAGGGATCCCATGTTCCTCACTAATGACCTGATAAGTTGCTAGTAAATCCAAAAAAAAGACTCTACACATATTACATAGATTTGTGTGACTCATATGGTCAACATCTAAAGGAGTAGGTAGATCGGCATGAATAAACAAATCATAAGATGTAGATGTAGCCTCAATGGTAGGAAGGTTGATCTACAACTATAATAAGTATCTACCTACTTAATCAGAAGACATCTAATTGATCTATGTCATAATAATGGCAATACTATCAAAAATATGGGATCTAGTGGAGCATGCTGCTAATTCCCTTACTATTGCTAATTCCAAACATTTTGGTAGAACCAAAAGGTTTGGGCCAACTAATGCCCTCTTGTTCACGGGAGGTGGAAAATCTCAACATCTTAACTCTTGTTTTTAAAAAAAAATGACCTTTACCTTGGCTAACATGCCCAGGATAAGATGTGTAGTCCACATCTATCTGTAAATGAAACTTTGCATATAAATGTTTGACTAAATATAGTGGCATATCATCATTGTGAGGCCATCTATGATATATGAATGGCATAAATAGTTCATCTATACACCTCATCACCATATATCCTCTAATTCTATTTTATCCTTTATAAAAAGGGAACATGGTAAACACATTTTCTTGTGAAACTAATTTGGCAACATCTCTCCATTTCTCTATGCTAGTAACACTCCTGGAAAGAGATGAATAAAAATGTTCAATGTTGATATCATCATAAGGATTGAATGATCGAATTGTCCTGATCATTCGTAAAATCTCATATCTAATTTTGACTAATCTATTTCAATTAGCCAAACTAGGGGAGTTGTGAATTGTTTGATCTAAACATCTTAGTGCATTTTCTAATCTAGTAATACTCTCCTGATATAAATTTTATCTAACTTTAGCATGTTGCTCAGAATGAGGAGAACAGTGAGATCCCTCACTAGCCATGATATATATATATAAGTAAAGAGATCTACATATCATTAAAAAATAAATTGATGTTAAGAAAATTTATCAAATTTCAAAACTAAAACATATATTTAAATTACAAATTTATCAAGTTTCAAAACTAAAACATTTTTAACCTTATATCTAGTGAGATAGAAAGTTATAGATATATGAAATAGAATCTTCTACAACTTAAATCAACATAAGAAATGACAAGTCGAAAGAGACTTGATATACATGTATATATGTACATATATATTTCAATATGTATATACGTATATATACATGTATGTATATTTATGTGTACATGTACATGTATGTATATATGTATGTGTACATGTATGTACATACATGTATGACATATGTACATATGTATATATATGTATATGTGTATGTATGTATAAATATATGTATGTGTAGACACACAAATTATCTTGATTGATATCGTGCACTCAATTTTGATTCACTAACATCAATTCTTCTTGAATCACTTCTTTACTAACCAATTAATTAAATAATCCTTATTTAATTAATTCATCAACATTCCTCTTTTAATTAAATAAATCAACTTTATTTGATTAAATCAAGATTCCTCTTTTAATTAAGTAAATCAACTTTATTTGATTAAATCATAATTCCTCTTTGATTAAATAAATCAATTTCATTTAATTAAATCCTAATGTTACTCTTTGATTAAATAAATCAACTTTATCTAATCAAATCATAATTCCTCTTTGATTAAATAAATCAATTTTATCTAATTAAATCCCAATGTTCGTCTTTGATTAAATAAATCATTTTTATCTAATCAAATCCTAACATCCCATGTTTGATTAAATAAATCATTTTATTTAATTAAATCCTAAATTCATATCCTTTAAATTGAATAAATTAACCTTTATTTGATTTAAATCTAATGTTCTTCACTTAATTGAATAAATCAAACTTTATTTAATTAAGATACTAATGTTCATTATTTCTCTCATTTGATTTAAATAAACCTAAGAAAATCTAAATCAAATGTCATATCAACTAATTCCATCTAAAGTTAATTAAATCCTGATTAACTCTAACACTAATCCTCAAATCCTCTAGCTTTTGCAACTTGCACATATAAATCAATTTATTTGATTTATTAATTCTTCTATTTCCATTAAAAAATGACATCTCTTTGGAATATTCTATCAATTTGAAATCTCCCTTCCAAAAGGACTTGTCCTCCAACATGGCATTTATAGCTCTTACATGTCCTTTTTCTTGAGGCAAGTGGCATTAACTTATCTTTCAACTCTTCCTCCACAAGCCATCTTTTGAATTTCAAATTATATCTAATTGCATTAACTTGCACATTGATCAAAATGTTCTCCACCTCTCTTCAATGGCATGTTGACAAGTGGCACAATGCCATTGGTCTATCCTTAATCCCACATTCTTCATATTTCTCACTTCTCCATCCTTCTTTCCTATAAATAGAGAGCTTCTCTATTGATTTGGGATCCACAACTTTATGCAAGATTACTATCTACAGATTTTGAGCAAGTTCATCAACATTTCATCCAATTTTTCATAGTTTCTCATCAATCTAAACTAGGTTATTGACAAATTTCATCAAGGAGCACACAATCATCATCAAGTTCATCAAAGCTTTGCAAGAAATTGGTAAAGGGCTTCTTTCCACATCAAAGAAGCACCAATTCCCCCATAGGATATTAGTTTGAATGTTTTGAATAAGATTTCTTAGCTTTCAATAGATTTCATGTGAGTGAGAGGGATAGAGAAAAGGAGAAATTGAGAGAGAAAGAGGGGGGAGGCAGGGAGGGATAACAGTGATAGAGATTGGGAGGAGAGACAAAAAGAAGGGTAGGGAGGGTGAGGTCGAGAGAGGGAGGGAGAGGAGAGATAGAGATAAGTAGAGAGGGAAGGAGGGAGGGAGGGAGTGTTAGGGAGGGAGATATAGGTTTGTGTGTGAGTGAGAGATAGAGTGGTGAGATAGAGAGGAGAGAGTGAGAGGGAGGGAGAGAGAATTGTGAGATAAAGAGGAGAGAGTTAGAGAGAAAGAGTGGGAAGAGCGATAGAGAGGGATAGAGAGTGAGAAAGAGATGTAGGTAGAGGGAGGGAGAGGAGAGATATAGAGTAGAGAGGGAAAGAGGTAGGAAGGGAGACATAGGTGAGATGCAAAGTTATGGAGGGAGAGGTAGGTAAAGAGAGATAGAGAGAAGATATAAAGATAAGTAGAGAGGGAAGGAGATGTAGAGAGATAGAGCGAAGTAGAGAGGGAGGAGGAAGA
The DNA here is from genome assembly GCA_007258455.2 of Sequoia sempervirens. Classification (NCBI taxonomy): domain Eukaryota; kingdom Viridiplantae; phylum Streptophyta; class Pinopsida; order Cupressales; family Cupressaceae; genus Sequoia; species Sequoia sempervirens. Next base: position 101,335 of record VDFB02254069.1, on the reverse strand, counting down.
TGTAGGGAGGAGATAGAGGGGTGTGTGAGAGAGAGAGGGAGGAGAGAGGGAGGAAGGGAGAGAGATAAAGAGTGGAGAGATAAATAGTAGAGAGAAGGAGAGAGTGAGAGATAAAGATGATACAACTTGCTGAATACTAAAATTTGACCCCTTGATTACTGAAATTTGACCATCTAAAATTTTTAAGATCTTTCAAAAACTGGAATTTGCATTATAACTCCTAGAGATCTGAAACCACTCTCAAACATCCTGCCTATATACATGAAATATAACTTAAAGTATAAGAAAGTAAATTTCCATATGTAAATGTCAACTTATACTTAAATGTTTATTCCATGTATATAGTGTCCCTGGAAAAGAATGAGAAAATGAAAGAGCTTAGAAAAATGCATTCCAAAAGTTATGAATGACATTTGGTGAGCACCAAATTTGGCACTCTCCAAATTTGGCGAGCGCAATATGACTTGTTACGTGTTTTTTTTTTGTAATTTGGCACCAAAATTGTGTCATAGATCCATGCATTTACCCATGTATTATTCATTCTTTTCATTTAGTTGCAAGGACCAATGCTCATCCCCACAAGTCATGATATAATGGTGTTAATAATATGAATGACAAGCTCCATACTGACAAGTTATCTATAAGTGCATTAAATATCTTTTGAGACATAATGAAAGCAATATTAATACAAGAGAAAATAGAATGATTGGTTGTGGTCATTAGCCATGATGAAAGTTACATTAATAAATTAATAATGATGAAAATAATAGAACTTATCAGTTGCCTTGCCTAAAACTTGGTCTAGGAGAGAGGGACTAGTAGTCGTGTGGGATAATTTGCGAGCATGTAATGGTCTCATGGAATATTATAAGACCTCCATTTTTTTGAAATGTGAATTGGCCTCTTGCATATCTACAACTAAGGTTTGGAGGTGTGACTCATCATGCAACTCACCACATCAACACATCTATTAAGAAGTGTCTAAAATTTAACTTTTTAAAGGTTCAACTGAAACTTAATCATGGGACCCCAAGTAGTTGAAAAAAAATAAAATTTGTTGCTTGTAGAATATCATATTTTTATTCAAAATAAAACCAATATGCTTGTTCACCTAAATGGACCAAATACTTATAGGTAACCATAAGTCTTTTTTATCTCTAACTTTTATATCCAACACAAATGAACGAATAATTGAACACACAAAATGATCTCTTGTTATAAAAACAACACATTATTATTTAAAAATGGACCAATAGTTTAACAATAAAACCTTTTGATAATCCTTTACATTTAATGGAAAAATACAAGGTATTTATTGAGCCCACCTTTTATATTTATGATAGGACAAACTATTAATATGAAATACTCCAATGCATATACATTAATACCCCAATAGTTGTACACACAAGAATAATATTTTTTCATTATGAAACACATACTTGTTTAAATTAGCATCTTATTAGTACTTATAATTAGGAAATACTATTGCAATGAGTTTTTCTTTTCATAGTTAATTAGTTATTATTAATTTGGTTTTCAACCAATCAAAAAAATATTTTTCAAAGCATAAAAATAAAATTCAATTTTGTGACTTAGTTAACTTATTACAAATTATTACAAATTATTTTTTGTTCATGCGATTGGTTTAAAATTTATGTGTTATTGGCAGATTTTACGGGAAAAAAGATAAATTTTATTTTGCCTATTTTTTTCATGAAGGTGGGATCCGCCACAAGTTACGTGTTCTGAAGTAGCAGGTGACAGTGTCTATGCATTCAATGACATTAATGTCATGAATGGTGACCATTGGGTCATAATCAGTAAACAATATGTCGGTAGTTAGATATCGATTGACGTTGAAGCACATTTATCGATTGTCGTGCTTACACACCCACATGTTTCAGGATTTTTCCGAAGTTGGTCTAACTGGGTGAGCCCAGTATCATCTCTTTAACACTAACAAAGACCCACAATGTCCATCCAAAATTAGTTTCATGAGTGAGAATAGGATAAAAGAAAGTGATATCATAGACATCAGTACAAGAGTATCTTTACAATTGTTAAATATTAGAAAAGTACACATTTAAATATGAGCTTTAAAAAGTGGTATAACTACACAGTTGAATCCTAATAGCAATATCACAATTTGACTTGTTGTGCAAAATGCCTCCTACTTATCATAATTTATTCTTAAAATTTGGTATAACTACATGGTTCAATCCTAATAGCAATATCACAATTTGACTTGTGCAAAATGTCTGGGTGATCCCACAATAGTGGTTTACAATTTTTGGCCAAACTAGACACTGAAATTATTATTTTTAACTAAATATTCACATTCAGGCACCTATAGCGACTAAACTATGAGGAATTTGAAGATGATGCAAACTAGAGTCTCGTCACATTTTGTCTGTAGATTCTAAAAATATTTTTTTCAAAACTTTTGGAATCAGATTGTATCTTTTTCCATCTCCCATGAAAAATGGCTTTTTTTAGAAAACAACATTTTAAAAAAGTGACGCACACCATATAATGCATAAATTTGCTTCCATGTGTTGGAAAATATGCCTCAATCTCACAGGCTGAAACATTTGAGAAAGCATAGTCGCTGTGACATTTTTGTTGTCTGGCTCACTGGCAGTTTGAACTTGTGTATTGCTCATGTTGTTGAGACAATACTTTTGTCTTGCCGAATGGACCTATCTCTATGTCGAGAAGACTCATGGCGACTGATGTTTTCGGGGAGACCTGGCTGAAAGGTTTATGCTTCGGTATGAGGTCTTAATGATATGAATGTCTTGCTGATTGTATGGTCTTTGGGTTCACTATGATTCTCGGCAAAAGATAGTTCGAGATAACAAAAGGATTCGGTAGGAAGTCATGGTGACGGGGAGAAGTCTCACCGATAAGCAGTTTCGGGGTGACTTGAACTCTCGGGAAGATCTCTTGGCAACTGAGGAATGTCTCACCGACAGTATACGCTCGGGCTAACTCAAGGGTCTCGGTGAGAAGTCTCAGCGATGATAGGAAGTCTTACCGATATCGACATGACCTTCGATCTGTCTAGCCGATGAAGAAATCGGTATGACTTGTTCCTATCGGCATGATCTCTTGGTGACCGAGAGATGTCTCAGCGATAGTGTTAGGGTTCATCGGTATAACATGAAATCCTTGGTAAGATGTCTTGCCGAAGGTTGATTCTCTCGCTGACAGTGGAACACATCGATGTGACCTAAAGGCTTTGGTATGAATTCTTGGCGAAAGCGGTAAGTCTGGCCGAAAAGTTTGACTCGGGGTGACTTGGAACTTGCGGGGTGATGTCTTGGCGAAGGGTATTTGTCTTACTGATAGGAATACGATGGACGTCAAAAGTTTTGGTATGACCTTTGCCTAATTCTTGCCGACAGTGACATTAGTATAACATAAAGGGCTCAATATGATCTCTCAGCGAATGACTAAAGTCTTGGCGGCTAAGGAACACTTCAGAATGACTTATGAGCTCGGTGTAATGTCTCATCAAATGGCAATTGTCTCGCTGATGAGAATGTTGATTTCGGTATGACTTGTGAATATTGGTAGAACCTCTTGCCGATGGAGATGACTCTTGGCGACAACGTGTAATCGGGACTTGTGGCATCGGGGAGACACTTCTAGTGTCTCACCGACATGTGACACAAGTTGATCACTATTGACCGAGTATAGATTGTCCGATGTTGTGCGATATGGAAAAATCAGAGAAAGCAGGATGTGAACCATTTCTGAGCTGGATGATTCGACAGTTATGATCTGACAATTGGAAACAAACCATTTCATAGAGCCAAAGCTTAAGAGAAGAAAAATAGAGCAAACAGATGTGAAGGAAGTGTGGACGGCTGGAAGGTTGAAGCCATGAGGCTGTAACAGGTGAAGCAGAAGAGCTGACGAGATGTTAAGGCCAAGAGGCTGGCTATTTGGCCAAGGGCCTTGAGGCCAAAATAGAGGAAGTGAGAGGTAGGGTTATGTTGCTGATTTCTCTCCTGATCAAGGATTGAATGCCATGGTTGATCTCTTGTGTTGATCAAAACTGTATACTATGTGAGGGTATTGCAACAGTACGAAGATTGTTTGTTTTGAGAGGTTGATCAGGAAATGTACAGAGGGAGAGTTAATTACCAGATAGTATCCAGAATGAACAAGAAGTAAACTCTGAAAAGGCTAAGAGCCTAAATTTGTATTGTAACCATTATGTTGCTGAATAATACAATGGCTCGATCTTTGGAGTGTGGGGTTTTTTATTTGAAAGGATTTTCCCCAGGTAAATCTTTGTGTTCTAGTTTTCTATTTCATCTTTCATGTATGTTGGTTTGTGTAGTTAATGCTTGATGTTGAATTTACATGTGTTTCTCTCAAATGGATCAATGTGAGAAATAAACTGTCTATTTCTGCATTTAGACATAGTTGTATGTGTCTTTGAGGCAACCTAATTGAAAATGAAAGTTACAAAAGGCACTACTACATGGATTTTTCATTAGATGCGCTCCTAAAATTCCTTACACCATGAAGGATAAAATTCTAATTCTTTCAAATTTAGATTTTTAACTCTGATATCTAGTGCTTCCAATTGGTTAGATAGCTTTTTATTGAATATTTTTTCCTTAATCAAGTTTCAAAGTCAAACCAATTATAATTTAGACATAGCACGACCGTATAATGCATAATTTTTTTTTATATGTCGAAATTCAATTTTTTTTTGTTGGATCAAGGACTTCACTATCTGGTGCACTCATATTTTTCAATTTTCTTTTTTGATAATCTAATATTTTTCCACATGTGTAGAACAAAGACCTTCATTTTCGATGAAAAACCTATGTTTAATAAAACTAAAAAAATAAATACATAATAAAACCAAAACATATTAAAATTATATTCGTTGGATAGCTCGTTCCGAGGACTACCTAATTCCAATTGGGTTTGTGAATATTCCTCTATTTTCATCCTCAACTCGAGCTCCGAAGTGCCAAAATTTAGATTTTTTTGTGTCTCAGGAGGGGTGAGGGATAAGGGGGGTTCACTCGAACCAGGGTTCATTCAAACCCTAGTTCATTCAAACCCCTTCAAAGGGGTTCGCTCAAACCCCTTTGCTATGCAATTTTTTTTGGTTTTTTGGCAGTCAAAATTCAAAAGGGTTCGGTCGAACCCTAGTTCGGGCAAACCTCTACTGGGTTCACTCAAACCTATAGGTTCGTACAAACCCCCAAAATCACTTTTTTCTTTGGGGTCATTTTTTGTGAGTTTTCCTTCCTCACTTGAATTGTAAACCACTATTGTGGCTTCACCCACCTCCTACTTATCATAAATTGTTCTTAAAATTTTTAATTTGTAAGCACAAATTAAATGTATTGCTTATTTTTGGTAGTATATTAAGTTGTAAATTTTGATTGGAAACATTAATAACATCATTATTGCTATTAATGTAATCTTTTTTTATATTTTTTAGTTTTGATCCTTTTTGGTCTTGTAGGCTCGTCATGTAAAGAATACATCACCTTGTAAATGTTGCTTATTTATCAAAAATATCATTGTGAATGTCAAAAAAATTACTCTCAATAAAACAAATATGAATTTATTTCTATATGAGATATAAATAAGTATAAGAAAAATATCAATAAAAACTAATAAATTATTAATTATAAATATTAATCTTATTGAACTAAAATTAATAATTATTAATATTAATTTCTCATATAATACTTATGTCAAGTTTTTATTAATATATTAACATTTAGAATATTATTATTATTTATGTTCAAATAATTAATAGATTTAATTTTCTTTCTTATAACTATATTATATAATGAATAAATTTTATTTAATATAATATAATAATTTTATATTATATTATATTATATACATAATAATTATTACATAAATTTTATATTTATATAATTATCATTTTTTCCTTATAATTTTATTATACTATCATTTGATTTGATTTTTATTTTGTTTGATATTTATAATATTTAAAATTTTAATTTATATTGATATAAAGGTATGTAGGTATCTTTTGTTTCATTAAACTAGAATATAGGCATGTATCAACCTAAAATTTACATTATAATTAATATATTATTTACAAAATTTTAATAAAAATTAACATTAATGTGAGATTTTTAAATAGTTATGTTAATACTATAATTAATAAAATTTATATTTATTTGGATACACTGGATAGTTATGATATTTTATTTGAAATACAAAAATATTGATTTCATTTGTTAATGAATGTATTTATGTTTTTTAATATAATATTCATAGGTTCTCATATGTTAAGTATGGGTCCATCTTGATCAACATTTGATTATTTTTTTATTTACATTTGAAATAATTATTTATACTATATAGTATAAATATGTGACAAGATTGAATATTATAAAGATAAGTGCTATAACAATTATTGGACCCGTCACAACTATTGACCCCCCCCCTAGCAGCTATCACTCTTCATCTTTAGAATATTACATTTAATATTATTTAGCATATTACATTTTAACAATATTAGAGAATGGAAAAATTGAAGAGAAATAGAATGTGAAGGAGCAGAGTTCGTTGAAGTTAACAATATTAGAGAATGGAAAAATTGAAGAGGCATAGAATGTGAAGGGGCAGAGTTCGTTGGACTTCACATACATAAGAGTTATGACTGGATAGACGCTGCTCACTAATAGAAGATCAGGGTGCGTCTTCAAGTCCTCACTTCCATCCCTTAAATCCAAGCGGAAATGGACGCACATTCCTTCCAGACTGGCGATGAGAATGATGGCGATGTTATATTGCGGTTAATTTGCTCCGACGGTGTTGAATATGAGGGTAATCCTCTGCATCTACATTCTTATGTTTTGAACAAATCAAAGTTTTTTCAGGCGAGGCTCTCCGAGCAGTGGTCTTCACATAATTCGCCTCCTCCTGAAATCAAGTTAACTGTCCCTCTCAATGGCGTTGTTGAGAATTACATTAAGTGTATTCGCCTCATGTATTCATCTAACAAGGGAAAAGGACTTTACTTCTCTGGCGTAGATGAAGCGCTAGATATTTTTAGGGTTGCTGCCGAATTACTGTTTGAAGAAGGCATTGAAGCATGCATAGATTATCTGGAAGCAGTTCCATGGACTCCCCAACAGTCACTAGAAATCAAATCTCTGCTATCGTCTTCTCAGGTAAGTGTTTCTGCCGATTTATCTGCCAGGCTTGGAATCTCCAACTCCTCGCTTAGTGGAGAGTTAGAGCTGTTAAAAAAGAAATTGCCAGAAATGTTATCTACTATAAGGAGAAATCACACCACTTTGATACATCTGAGTTGTATGCGGCGTACAATCGAGCAACAGCTGATTGAAATTTTCCAAGGCAATGCATTTCCCGATATGCAAGAGGTGTGTAGAGAAACAATAGCAAGTGAATTTAGCCTCCACATTGAGTGTATTAAGAATCATCAAAGCTCCACAGAGAGAATGTTGGCTTGTGATAATCTATTGCGGCTATTAGACTTTACTAAGCTTTGCAATATTGAAATATTTGAAACCGCATTGAAAACTTTGCTCGAAGATTCACAGCTACGTGACAAGTTACTTCCACCGGCACCCGGGGGTTTCGACAAAAACTACCCAAGATTTTCCAAACCATTCTCAGATTATCTGTTACAAATTTTAGTGGACAGATGTATGAAGGGTTTCGCAAATGGAGATATAATTGTTCGTAAGTCTTTTCGAATTTCTTTTCTGAGAATGTGGGTACCAGTTATAGCATATCATATTTGTAACACGGTTGGTCCCTATTCTGATTTATGTACTTCATGTCTGCCATACTCTGAAAGATTTGTTGAGGGTGTTACTAAAGTGATGGGGACCCTTTCTCTTGATGACCAGAAAGCGCTATTTATGTTTTGGACAAACTCTTTGCAGATATTTGAAACCCAGGAGAAGAAGGAAGCTTTTCAGTGGTGTATTGATGCAATAAGCTTAGCAAGTGTAATTAACAGTAGTCTCGGGAAGTAAGGAGTCTCTATGGAATCGCCATTTTTCTTAATGTTATTATTGTAGCATGATAAGTAACGTTACAGAGTTTGAAACACTTAATTTTCAGTAGTTAACCAAATTTGCTGATCCCAAGGTTAAAAAAAATCAAATAGACAATGCGCGATCATCTCTATATGCTTTAGGATTTACATCAAAGTGATCGCAAATGTTTAAAAGTAGCACATGGGCATATTGACAGGTATTCGTAACGGATGTATTACGTGAATAATTTTTATTTTTTTTAAAGAAATAAAGTTTCATAATTATTGATTATATTTCAAATTAGAGGTGTTAATTGTAATCTAATCAAATGAAATTTTATCATTAATCAATGTAAGTTCAACTCAAAATCATTTTTTTATATTTTCTGTTTAATCATATTTTTGTGCTTGAAATTTGATGACATGATATGTTTTTGGATCTAAGAATGCAAATATGTCACGATTAATTTAATTCTCATGTTTGTAAGTTAAGAAACTAAAATCTAGTGTTTGATTTGTCCTATGACAACATATAATCTCAAAAGTATATTAACTTATGTCTATCAAGAGCCTTTTATGTACAATATTAAGTGTTTGGCATCTTGTAAGTGCCCAAAATTGCATGAGTCAACATGGTAGTCCAATGATGACTCGATGGTCCAACTCACATCCCATGTGGCATGAAATACACTTCTCATTTTATTTTCTTAACTTGATAGTAGTCTTCTATAACCCCTTTCCACCTTTTTCAACCTCTAGTTTGTCTTCCAAACTATTAGGCCTCAATTGAAGGTTCACCTTGATGACTCAGTTTAAGTTGTTATCACTCAAGTGGCCTATTTTAAATTATGGGGTTGCTTGGGCAACCTACATTAACAAAAGGGGCAACCCTAAACCCTTAAAATGACTAAATTTGTCATATTTGGAGGATGTGTAATTACTTTAGTTTTGATTTTTTCTCCACCATTTTCATTTCTCTTTGTGACTTTATTCTAGTCTTGACTGAACTTTATCTTCTTGATTGATTCTCCTCTCCTCTTGACTCAAAATCATCTCTATAATTGTCTCCCAATTGCCTCCCCTTAATTGTGAAGCTTCCTACCTTAGGTAATCCCTCTTGCCATTGGCATTCAAAAGGTTGTTCATTTTGTATTTATTTATTTAACAAACCCTATAACATATTCATGCTTAGTATAGGACATAAGTGCCTTTTCCTAACTTTCTAGATAGAGTTTGTTCATTGTACATTCTTTACTTTAGTGACCCCCACAGCATATCCATTTTTAGTATAAGATGTAATTTGCTTTCCGGAGGTATTTCATTTTGTATTTGTATCTAGATCTTTGCAATAAGCTCTTATTCCTTTTTCTCTCTCTTATTCTTTTTTCTCTCTCTTACAAAAAGGATTGTGCATCATTTTTAGAAGAATAAACTATCCTTGCAATTGTAGTCCCCATAGTACTTTCATGCTCTACACAAGACTCACGAGACTCGCATGCCTATCTCTAGTTTTTGCATAGAAGCCTAAAATCTTCTCTCAATCATCCAAATAGTTTCTTAGTTTCTCCTAATCTAGTTTGCCTTATATCCCACTATCAGCAAGAAAGATCACCCTATTGTTACACAAGAAATTATATCTGCTGAACTTGGTCTTTAATAGGCCCTTCTATGATTTCTCTTATGTCATTCAACACCATATTAATCCAATAATACTTTATTATTATACAAATTCTGCAACTCTTTTATGTCTGAAGAATCATTTCGACCCTCTTACTCTACCTTTCCTTCTCCTTACAAGAAGCTCTAGACGTTCTTCCTTTGCTATCGAATTGCTTTTTCAACTTTAAAGATTGCATTCATGAAATATCTGGAATCACTGCCTTGGGCTTAAAGCAAAGATATTTCTTCTGATTTAGCCGTTGGATTTCAAATTCCCAAATCTTCCTTTTCTGTAGAGCTACAGCTGTGCAAAAAATGCTGTCCCAAATTAATATAGCAGATTTTTTTGTCACACTTACTTGTGACAATTGCAATGTCATCTTTTGGGTATAAATTGATGTTTCAGTGGTATATTAAAATGTGATGAGTATGAGAATATTATTTTTCTGATGGGGATAGATGTTATATGGATGTCATTCCCAATTATCAATGACAACTACTTAAGAATTACAATGTCATATTTTGAGTATAAATTGATGTTTTAGTGGTATATTTAAATGTGATGAGTATGGGAATATTAAGTGTTAATGTTGGTAATGTGATGTTCATATAGAATGAATAATTATAATTATGTAATGTTATTGTAACCAATTTAGTGATAATATTTTTGAGTATGGCTTTTCATTATTACTAAATTGGTCTTTTGTGTGTTGTTGAAACAACTTACCATTAAAAATCCATCAATTGGTCTAAAGCTAAAACGAATAAATACATCAATATTGGACAAGCATTTTGTATGTTTTTATTAAATGAGTTGTCAAAATAATATAGAAAATGGATCAATTGATGAATGTATCCTCATTATCAATAATGTGGAAAATGGTTGTGAAAACTAATTGATCATTGCATACTACACAAATTGACTAGTGGTTGGATATAATGGCAACCAAACTATGCAACATAGAAAATACTTCAAAATAACAAACTACGTTTAAACTAAAAGTATCTTACAATGTTATCACTTTTGCTTTGTATTGGTGATTACTTCTAACCCTCACTCCACACATGGATCCAATGTATTTTCAATTAAACTGCAACTTGCATATCATTCTAGCAATGATATTAAATTTCTATTCTTCTACATAAATTCAATTCTCTTAGTGAGGAATCTGATTTAGAATTTTGTCAATGAATGTTCATTCTTATTCAAAGTAAATACTTATATGGTGTGACCTTTTAATTGTACCTCTAAACAATTATGAATCTAAGTTACATTATGTAGACAATATGCTCTATATGTGTAATGCTCCAAGCTCACTTGCATCTAACACTAAAATTATGCTAATATGTGTTTATTTGAACTGAAAACTAATGACTTTAGCATGTGAAGTTATTAGTAATTAGCATAATAATAGTATTTAATATTGTTTCGCAAGTATGCTTCCCCAAGGGCCCAAGTGATTTCCCTAAGATCTTGCACATCTTGTAGACATGGGGACATGGAGGGAGCACCCATCATTTTTATAAGTAGACAATCTATTCCACTTGGTGCATAGAAATAGAAAAAGGTATCATTTTTAAGGGAGAATGTTAAAACTCCTAAAAAACTGAAAAGGGGAGGATTGTCCTTACAAATCCTGAAATTAATTTTTTTTTTTTTTGTTTCTTTTAGTTTTCATTAAGTTATTTAAAAATCCACATTGGTCCCCCACAAACCATCCTCTCTTCATTCCCAAAATTTAGCATATTTTTTGTTTTTCACAAAACTACATACCCACATCATTGTTCCCCCTATCCCAAAAACTTAGAAAAATATTGTTTTTTAATCAAATTGCTTACTATGTTGAATGGCATAATGGTTAATTGCATATGTAGGTGGTAGTTAGTTGTAATGTTCATGAAACATTAGCAAAGTCAATCTAAATGGCAAGTGTGCTTGATTTTCCAATGTTCAATGTCTATAGTTTAATTAAATTTGATGCATTAAATTAAATGGGTGTATGAATGTATTTAAGCATTTTTGTTTTAAAATACAATCAAATTTTTAAATATGTTTAAGAGAAAGAATCGTACAAGGATTATATGAAGGATAGCATAGTTTCACAAAAAAGAATGAACTTCCCAAAACCATGAGTATCAATTATAATTTTATAGAGTTCTATTATATAAATTAAAACTTGAGAAATATTCTTATTTATTTTACAATTCCAAACAAGTTAAATTAGATTGAAACCTTAAGAATATTCGATGAAAAAATTAGATTGAGTATGTTTACTCAATTTATTTAAATAAAAACCTTAAAAAATATTCCTATTTATTTTCTACAAGCTAAATTTGTAAAACAATTTATACCAAAGATATTAAAAAAAGAAAAGAGGTCACATTAGATCTTTTCATTATATAAGTGAAATACAAATGCCTAAATGCATTTACATGCTAAAAAAAACAAGTTGAGCATCACAAGAAAAAAGAAGAAGAGAGGAAAATATAATCCACTCAATCACTTTCCATTGAAGTATTTACGCAAATGCTGGGACTTCATTGGAACATATGGATTGAAGAGTGTGGGGCTATGGAAATTAATATATATCTAAAACACGACATAAGGACTTAAAAGTCTGACAGTGAGGTAGTTAAGATCACTCCCTGCAACTTGTTCCTTGTGAGAATTTTTATTGTTTGTCTGTATATTCCAAAAAAGGCTGGTGATTTACAACAGTTCCATTCATCTTATGTTTGCATTGGATTGTGGGCTGCACCAGGCTTCTGCAACAGTGCTTGGCTTTTGGATCAAAGGTTTAGTCTTCTGTTTACCAAAAGAAAATAAAATGGTGAACTCTCACCTTCCTTGATGAAAGATTAATAATCTTCTTTTAATGATAAAGTTTCCACAATTCATATCAATTAATCTTGCACACTTTTTTGGATTAGATTGCATGAGAGTTATTTGCATCAACGTTTCAGATCACACTCCTTCAGCTCTATCCTGATGATGGATCACTTCAGATCACACTCCTTGAACTCTTTCATCCTGATGATGGATCACGGAGTGTGATCTGAAATGTGGATCACACTCCTTGAACTCTTTCATCCTGATGATGGATCATGGAGTGTGATCCAAAATGTTGATGCAAAAAACTCCAACGCAATCTAATCCTGAAAAGTCAGATCACACAACTTGAGCTCTTTCATCCTGATGATGGATCAAATTACATGATTCAAAACATTGATGAAAAAACTCTCCAAACATTAATGCAAAAAAACTCTACATTAATGCAATCTAATCCAAAAAAATGTGCAAGATTAACAATCTTCTCTGTTTACAATTTGATTAAATTTGATTAAAGATAAATCTTCTGTTTACCAAAAGAAAGACTGAAATCAATCATCAACTTGATTAAAGATCAATCTTCTATTTACCAGAAGAAAGACTGAATTTAAGTTTGTGTTTTCCATTGGTTTGTGGGGTGCGCCAGGCTTCTGCAGTAGTGCAATACAGAAGCGACGCGCGAAGCACCTGATAGCAAGCTACCGTTTGGTCCTTCCCCCTTAAGAAATTAATTTAATATCGTGTGACTCATTGAACCACGTATCAGATATTAAACTGATAAGAACAGATACTACACTTGATCTTAGCCAAAAGGCCGAGAAAGGTATGCTTTTCACCTTCACTTCCTCCTCTCTTTCTATCCGCCCTCTCTTCCCTTTTCCCTACCCTGTCGACATGTGGGATAAATGTGTCTACAAATTCTGCAACTCTTTTCTGCGTGAAGAATCATTTCGACCCTCTTTCTCCGGCTTTTTCTCTCCTTTTCATAGGAAGCTCTAGACGTCCTACCTTTGCTTCCAAATTACTGCTTCAGCTTGGAATCAAATATTTTTGCTGATTTAGCTACTGGGGTTGAAATCTTCCTTTCATGTGGAGCTACAGTCGTGTGGAAACACCCTCCCAAATTGTTTGCAGTTTGTTTCTGTTACTTGGGTCAACCGTAAGGCACAGTGAAGAAATACGTAGTTTCAAATGTTGGGGAAATGCTTCCCCTCCTTCCAATTCAAGATAAAAGGCACCTTCAGAAGAAATGGAATTAAAAGTTAAAGAGTTTCTACCGCATGAAGATTGTACGGCAGGAGAGGGTTCTTGATTGTGAGGCTTTGATGGGGTTGTCACAACCTGGCTAAGATATATAGGGGAGAGGACTCACTAGTTGTACACTCTAATTTTGTGCTTCTAATTATCCTACCTGGAAATTTCAAATCACTCTCAATTTTTTACAGTAGCTTATTTGGCAATTCCCCTACTTATAACTAAGGATTCAGGGCCACATCATCAAATATGATGTCACATCAGAATGCTTTTTGTCAAGGTGTCCAAAAATACCCAAAAAAAGTGAGACCAATACTTGTGCATTCACAGCATGTTTTATTGAGCGTTGATGTGGAATCACTTGATTGGTTGCTTTTTAACATCAAGGAGGGTTAAAAACTTTATTACAATGAGAAAAGGTTACAAAGCAAGGGCATTAAACAGCCCTATCAAGTTCAACCAAGTGATCAACTGTTGGGACAAATCCGGGGGAAGTTGACCCTGATCCACCAAATTCCAATCATGATTATGATCAAAAGCCCATTTAGCCAAACAATCAGCAACACCATTCCAAAGGAATACATTTTGTTTAATTATGGGTAGTGATCATCAACACTAACACTTTAAAGTCACAACTATTGGTCCAATATTGATAAAAATATTGGACATTATATAAACAACTACTATCACAACTATTGAAACAAGCTCAAGTACTGGGTCCTCTCCCCTATTAGGGGAATGGGGAGCTGCATTATGAATGCTCATGTTTGTTAACTTTTTTAACATAAAAGGGCAAAACTAAAATAAAAATTATATTAAAATAATAATAGATTATAAAATAGGTCTTTTAGCCTTAAGAAGATTCAAGGGATATCAATTTCATAAAATTAAGAATGTACAATTTGGTAAACGTTACTTAAATTCACTTAAAATTCAAGGGTGTAAGAATGTATTTGTAAATTCTTAAAATACACATCCAAATTTTAGAAATTGTATTGCATCAAAGGGAAAATTTTGAGCAGATAGTCAAATATTCCACAAGATTAGAGTTGTGTTTAGATCTAGTCTATCATATTTCTCTTCACATTTGAAGGACAATAACTATCAAGAAAATACTAATTGACAACTACGATTACCATTAAATTTAGTCCTTACTATTCTATCTAACAAATTTATTGTGTAGAGTCTATGAGTTGGTCCTAAGTTAAAATAAATAAATAATATTTGAGATGAGATTTTTTTCATTCCTATCAAGTGCATTTGAAAGAATATAGAAAATAAGTGGCTCACAAATGTTTCACCTCTTTTTTTGAAAATAAATGTGTAAAAGATTTGCGAAAACTACTTCCTTCTTGTATGTTTGACAAAACATGTAGTACCCAAGTACAACAACTAGGTGAATGTCACATCCCCCTCCTAGCATTCAAAGATTGGAAATTGAATAAAAATAAAATAAGGTAGACTAAAAGGATTTTTAAAACATGAAAAGAGGATAAAAGAGATAGCTTGACATTAATAGCAATGGCGTGAGTATGGTGGGAATGATCATGTACAGGTAGGAGGATATGGCGTGGGTGTGTGAAAGCATGGGCATAATTGAGAGAGGAGGCATCCATGCCATTAAGAGGGAATGGTGTCCCACCTTTGGACATTCAAAATAAATCACAATTTAGAGACCAAGCATGGAAAATAGGAAAAACTAGACCCACAATCTCACAAAAAAGAGGCATTTTTGGGTAGAAAATGGGGAGGAAGGGAAGGTAGAGAGAATCACAAGGAGAGGGAAAGGGAGAGGGAGAGGGAGAGAGGGAGAGAGGGGGAGGGAGGGAGGGAGGAAGGGAGAGAGAGAGAGAGAGAGAGAGAGAGTAATGAAAAGTAAGGCATGAGGAAGGGTTGAATCATATAAAAAAGAAACAAGAAAAAAACTATGTGGGCGAGGAAGGAAAAAAATATGGAGGGAAAAGGGTGAAATCAAATATATTTGTGCAGAAAACCTTTAGAATGAGATCACCAGAGGAGAAAATGGGAGGAAAAATTCATTAAACGTGGGGAGAATGGGGTCAAACAAGATTGAAGGAGATGGAGGAGGGTGATTCAAAGCTTGGCGTGGCTTCTGAATAATGGGTGAGTACTTAATGTAGTATTTTGGGCAGAATTAGAGCATGAACATCCATTAATACATTTAGAAGTTGTAAATACCAATCTTTACAACCTGTGATGAGGTCCTTTTTGTATGTGCTACAAGGAGAGTTTGTGAATGGGTATGGGTACCATAAAAAGCACAAAAAATTCAAAAAAAAATATAAGGGAGGGGAGAATAATGCATGAAAAAGGGTTGATTTGTGATTGGAAATAGAACCAATAGGAAAGTACAGGGGACAATGGAAATTCCCAGGCAAATAGGTAAATTATTTATGGAAGCACGGAGGAGGCACAACAAGTTAGATAGAAACCTCCAAAGAAATGTATTTCGTGGAGTACTAAGTTTGAAGGACATGCACAAATTGCGTTGTTAAAAATACTTGAAACTAAGTGTAAGATAGATGTATTGTCTATCTATGCACCCGAGAAGCGGCTATCTTGTTGTTTTACACTTCTAGATTTCAAATTCCTTCCTTTGAAAGATTGCAAAGTTGAAACCTGAAATAGTACTGGAGAAAATTGTCCATAAAAGAAATTTTGTTTAAAAGTATCCACTTGTTGCAATATTTAGTGTTCAACCTTGGGAACAATAGTGGTTAAGTAGACATGAACTTTTATAGCCCATCCAATGTCTAAAAATATTCTTAATACAATGCAATAGGTGGTAAACCTATTAGAGGAGGCTAGCCTCAAAACTTTTGAAATAGAAAGGTCGAGTAGGTTGGATCCATATTTCCAAATTGGCCTTGGTTTCTAAGATTTTCTATTTACAAACTAAGTAGGAAGTGTTTCTCAAATTTTGGGTTCTTTGAAGTGAAATGAAACATTTATTCTTGTCCTAACATTTAAGCAAATGAGCATTCAATGTTACTATACGTTTGAAATGTAAAATAGGGATGAATTCTCAAAGATGCTCCAAATATTAGTTAAGGCAACACTCCTAGAAAGAGAAACTAAAGAGTCAGGCAGAGAATCTAATTTGATGTAGTATGACAATATTAGTATAAGAACTTATAGAACCCTAAGCCCCAATTGGATGCATTTGTCTCTAGCAATGTTAGTAACCAGTTGTGTACTCCTACTTTGGTGTATATGCACTGACTAATTAACTTATAAATTTTGTATGATAAGACACTAGTGAACTTATGACTTTGTGATAGGGGAAATTTGGTCAAAAGCATGATACATCATTTGGCAATCACAAAGTCAAGATACTCTTAAATTTGTTAAGAAGTACTATGACATTGTAGATTATAATTAGAAACATGTTCTGGTGAAGAAGGTTGTGTTAAACAATTTTACTTGTATGTGTGTATGTAACAATAAGTTTGGCTATTTATTTATTACTCTTGTAATATTGTTTCTCTTTTTAAATCAATGTTTTGTTTCAATAAAATTTAATGGAGCTTGGAACTTTGAATACACCAACTTTATGCTTCCTTTCCATGAAGTACCTCAATATATCAACTTACATTTTTCATTTTTCCTTTCCTAATCTTGCTTCTTTTTCCTTGCATTGTGTGTTATAGGTTCAATTAAAAAATGGTTATGTATCTAGATATATTGCTAAAAAGGTATTTAAAAAATCTTCTAGGTCTTATTTCTACAACATATATTTCCTTTATTTAATCTAACTTTGCATGATGTGTTTCAAAGAAATCAACAAAAATAAAAAAGGAAGCATGGGTAAGTTTTTCAAGGCAAGAGAGAAGAGAAATGGAAAGCTACATCAAACACAAGTAGACTGTTTTGGCATGAAGACTAGGTCATTAAACTCTAATGCAAGGGGGAATAAAATTCTTGGTATGCTTTGAACCATTACCTTCCAAGGCCCCATTTTCCCCACCCCTGTCAGAACAAATGAAATCTAAGAACATTGTAATTATTGTTCTATTTTATAGTCCCAATTTAGAATTATGTGCTTAGAATTAGCATTTTATTCTATTTTGTGCAATTTAAAAAATATATGATTGTATTTTAAATGCTTCTCAATCCTAAGATGGGCATACTAATGTTATTAAATTGTGTGAGGAAGGATCTTATATCCTTGTAAAATATTTCATCATCCTTTAAGTCTTTCCTAATGATATCTTGTATGATAATTTAATCTCCAATAATTATTTTTCATGATTTCCTTCAAACCTTCCACCTATTATGATATCCCCGATTCCTATAACAATACATAGTTATCCTAATAGGATGTCATCGTAGAAAAAGTAACCCTCTAATATTACATGGTCTATCATTAAACCAAAGAAATATTGCACAACCCATGTTTGGGAGGAAATCGATGGTTTTGGACCCCTCTTTACCAGACCAATAAAGGAAAAACTTGGAACCCAAAAAATTTCATGTTCTTTATTTTTAATTGATCAAATCTACAAGGGAATATTTCTAGGATGATCTCCTTCACTAAAAATTGTGTCATCATCCACAAACATACTAACATATTTTTTTAGTAAACTTCTTCCTTTCTTTCAACTCCAAGTTATTTTTGGGAGAAATAGTTACATGTTCTCTTCAACAAATTTGAATACCCCCTATACTTAAAGATTTGATAGTTCATTTTTCTTTATCTCATGAAGCAAATACAAGAGGTAATAGAAAGAATATTTGAATTTTTAATAATGTGATTCTTTGTGTCTTAGGAAATGATTTTATACATTTATCAAAGGATTTCCTAGCTTAGGTGCATCAAAATAGACACCTCCCTCTTTCTAGACATCAATTAATTTATAGATAGCATTGGTTTGTTCTTCACATGCCTCAATTGTCTCCCTTCACTTGTCTATCCTTAGCTATGAACTTGTTGAAACAAGGTGAAACTATGCTACAATATTAATGCATGTATGTGTATTCAAATATGAAAATAATATTACTAAATATAATTATATGTATGTTATTGCACATTCACCATAATAGAAAAATCAACAAACAAATATGACACCATATTTACATGGAGAAAACCTTTCAAGAAAAAACTCCACACAAGAAAATCTAGGGAAAGTACATATATTATTTAGCTTCATAAGAGAGATACACCAAAATATAGTTCCTTGTCGATCTCCTACAACTCGTATGCTTCCATACACTTGCAAATAACACAAGATGATGCTACCATCTCAACAATCCAATTTATAGAACTTGTGGGAGGCAAAACCACAGTTGGTAGACTGAAACAAGTGGTGCCAAAACCACTTGTAAAAACCCATGCCTCTTCCTTGGAAAACAAAGTCATAATAATAAATTAATTAATGTGCACAAGGCTTCAACATGGGCTCCTAATCCATATCCCCTTCAACTTTTTGCATTCATGATGCCTCAATGACTATTTAGCTTCTAGATCAAGAACCAATGGACACCTGTTTCCCTCCAAACTTGATGCGCAGCTCAAGGCCATTCACATTCCCAATGTGAACACCTAGGATAGATAACTTTATCCTCTAGTGACATGTAACCTCCACCAACAATAAATTTCCTCTTGAAAATATAATTACTATATATGCCAATATTAAGTACATTTCTCTCATGTCCCTAGGACACTTTCCAAGGAACATGGAGACATAAAAAATGACATAGGTTTGCAAGGTAAATGTCACCTAAACTAATATTCTCCCACTTTCCCTTAGAGATTACAATTGCATCCAAAAGATACAAATAATAAATCAAGTATAGTGGTCAAGGTCCATGGCCTTCCTACACCAAGAGAACTTATTTATGGTCATTAGCTTCATGAGAGAATCTGTAACATTTTCCAAAGTGTCAACCTTATAAATAAAGACCTTACCATTCTCAACCATCTCTCACACAAAGTGATATTGAACATCAACATGCTTAGTATGAGCATGATATATTGGATTTTTTTCCAAATAGATAACACTCTAACTGTCACATCCAATCCTCATTGCCCTACAATTAAAAGAAATGTCATCACTAAGCCTTTGTAACCATATTTCCTCATTAGAGGCATGTGTAGCAGCCATATACCCCACTTTATTAGTGGGAAAATTAACTATAGGTTGTCTAGATTACTCATCCAACTCATTACCCCTCCAAACAAAGTAAAATAATAGTTGCTAGTGGGCCTTCGACTATCCAAGTCACTTGCCCAATTTACATCAACAAACCCATGTATGTCTAATGACTTAACCATATCATTAGTACCATAATAAACCAAATAGTAATCTTAAGTACCATGCAAATATCTAAACACCCTCTTAACAAAATTCCAATGATATTTACTAGGGTTAGACATTAAATTTCTTAGAACTCCCACTACTTGGGCCATATCTTGTCTACTGCAACCCATTGCATAGATTAAACTATCAATGGAACTAGTGTAAGGAACCTTAGACATATCCTCAAAATCATCATCAGAATTAAGACAGATATCCAATCTCAATTTTGTACGAATTGGAAATGGAATACTAATTGGCTTGTACAATCATGCATATTAAACCTCCACAAAATTGTATCCATATACTTAAGCTAACTTAACCAAAGCTTTATGTGAGCCTGATATCCACTGATTTCGATCTCAAGAATATATTTTGTATCCCCCAAGTCCTTCATATATAAAATGTGTAAGAAATGTGTATATTGAGCTTCCTTATCATTAACTTAATGTTACCAATGAACAACATATCATCAACATACAAGACAATGATTAGAATCTAATTGAATGGTGGAAAATTGTTGCCTTTCTAGGGTTTAGTACCTAGAATGACAATATTCACTCTCTCTTATTCAAGAACAAACCCTAAAGACCCCAATGCAAAGGATAAAGAGATCTACCAATAGGGTTGGCCTAAGGGTTGACTGTAAACTAATGAGGATTCACCACCAAGTCAAGACTTGGAAAGACAAATGCAATGAAAAGATGAAATGCTTGAACCTAGTTTAATGCAATGCTTCACTAAATGACCTAAAAATGAAATTGAAACCAAAAAAAAAAACTACAGAATGGGATGTGTGCACTTGGAAATCTAAAGATGACTAGAAGGAGGTCTGAAATGCTAGAAATTTTGACTTCAATGCTAAGTGGGACTCATTCACCAAGTTGGGTGAATTAGTCCTAGATTTGGGTTTCTGTGTGCAGAAACATGAATCTAGCAAATGGGTATCTGAATCTCTAAAAAATGAAATTTTGACCTAAACTGGGATTGTTTTTCTAGAAGTGGAAAATTAGTCCAGTTAGGGTGTTCTGAAACTTCAAGGTCTGAATCTGGTCTTCAAGTTCTACTCTATGCTTCCCAATTGATTTTTAGATTGAAAACCCTGATTTGCAACCTGTAGGTGTTCTCCAATGTTCTCCAATGCTTGATGACAACTTTGACAACTTTAGGAACTTTGAAAAATTTCTCCAAACTTTCTCCTCAGTGTGTCTTCAATCTAAACTTGCAAATCACACACTAATGAGAGGGGAAAATGTTGTTTTGTTAGTGGATAGGGGTTTGACCGGGTTTGCCTTGGTCAAACCCTGTTTGGTAACCAAACCTTGAAATAAAATTAAATAGGAATAGAGAAGGATGGATGAAAAAAATATAATATTTCAACTCACCAAACCCTAATAATGAAGTGCTGAAAACATGTATGAGATGGCTCCAATAGATGCAAATCTTGACTCTTGCTTGAATAGGATAGATCTTGAATGAAATGCTAGCTTGAATCATAAAACCCTACATCACAATTTTTAGCTAAAAAAAAAACATGATGCATGAAGTCCTTGACATGATGCTTGATGCTTGAATAATGCTCTTAAACACTTGATAATCTACCCTTCAATTCTCTTGATTTCTCTTGTAAACACTTGAATGCTCTTGTGAACTCAAATTTGCTATATGCATGAATACTTGAATGCTTTGGGTGAAAATGAGTGAAAGAAACATGTATTTATACTTAATTATGAACTTGAATTCCCAATATTACAACACTAGAAGCCAACATCAGATCTAGGAGGATAAAATCCTACCAAAAATTTGAATTATTTTTTATTTTGGGCCACATGGGACTCATTCGCCCAAGGTGGCGAATGAGTCCTGTGAACCCTAATTTAAATACCTGCAAAACACAACAAATGAATACATTAGAAAATCAAATGCAAGCAAGAAAAAGAATTCCTCAAGAAATTCATTTGAATGGAAAAAGAGATAAAATATGTAATGAAGAACACAATGAGATTTCAAAGCATATCAAATCCTATTCTAAAGCCAACAAACTCCTAATCTCTTGAGCGAATTGGTGCCAATTTGATGTGAAAATTGGCCCTTTCCCAACTCCAATGATGCAAGATTGATATGTTGATGATGATTGATCCACTTTGATGATGAAGGATGAGAACTCCAAGCCAAAATCTGCAATAACCTAGCTAAGAACTCAAGATTGATGAATGAAGATTGCTATAAATTTGAGTATAGTAATTTTACTCAAATTGTGGATGATAAAATGAGGAGAGGAGCTCTTCATTTACAGGATTTCAAGATGGATGAATGTCCAAATTTGAGCAATGTGGGACTAACATTCATCCAATGATATGGTGCCACTTGTCAAGCTATGAATGGATGAAGCTTGAGCACATTTTGATCCATGTGCAAGTTTGAAATTTGAATTTTATGAGATGACATGTTTAGGGGGGATGAAAGATGAGTTAAATGCCAAGTGGGATACATGTAAGAGACAATGTAAGAGCCTTAAATACTTTGTTGGATGGACAAGTCCTTTTGGGGGGAGATTTCCAATTTGAGGAATATTCCACCTTTGATGCCTTTTTTGAATGAAAATAGGGAATTATTAAATCAACTAAATGATTTAATTGTGCAAGTTGCAAAATCTAGAGGATTTGAGTGATTAGGATTAGCATTGATCATGATTTGATTAATTTAAATGATGTTAGTTGATTTGACCATTTTGACTTAGATTTTAGGATTTAAATAACTCAAAATGAGAAAAGAATGATTTAGACTTAGTTAAATACATATTTTTTATTTATTTAACCAAAGGGGGTGATGTTAGATTAAATTAGATAAATGCTTGATTTATTTAATTTAATTAGATTAACTTTAGAGATTTAATCAAATAATATAGATTATTTAATTAAATAAAGATAGAAAGATGAAATGACCTAGCTAATTACACAAAGATGATGATTTAATTAAATTGAGGGATTTATTTAATTAAAAGGAGAATTATGATGACTTTAATCAAATAAGGCTATTTGATTAAATGGTTAGATAGAGGGATAATTTAGGATGAAGTGATGTTAGTAGATCAGGATCGAGTGTCTATATCAATCTGTATATTTTCAATGTCTACATTTTGCCCCTCTTTGAAGCGATGCACTTGTTGCGTTGGTTCAAAGAATAACCTTGCCATGATCAAAAGTCAAAATTTCTCTTATTTTTTTAGATGCCCCACTGCTGCCCCAACGAATGAAGAATTATGCTGGTATACTGCCCCCTCAAGAGATCGGGTGAAGAGGTTTGATTTGAGGGTCGATCTATCATAAAAGAGGTTCAAGATCAGTTCAACTCAAAAATTTGATGTAGACAGTTATCAGCCAAGGGTAGCCTCATGCCTATTTTGATATATTACACCCACTTGATCCTGATTTGTACCATGACAGTGACATTATTGATGATGAAATGATTATGATGTTTATATATAATGGATGATATGAATGCACATGATTTGATATGATGATGCTTGGATGGTTATGAAAATAAATGATAAATGTATGGTTTATGAGATGTTTAGAATAACCAATCTATATTATGCAATGATGCATGTGGTATGATTAATGCTTTCTATATGATATGATATGCATTATGCAGTATGGTGACGGTTTGTGGATGCAAGATAGATGCAATGGAGATGATTTATGATTAACTATCATGGTATCATGTTAGCACGAAAAGAAAGAGATAGAAGAAAACAAGAGATTCCAACAAGACATGAGATGATGATGATGATGATGATGATGATTTATTGCCAAGGAGTTGGGATTTTCAAAGGGCCAATTACGTTATGTTTGATAACACACGTAGGCACGATGCATCAGGGTATAAAGAACCAAGATGGTGTTGCACCTAGTGTGATGGACTTTGACTCAACAAACAGATAGGAGTATTCTTGTTCACACCTGACATACGGAAACCTTGCTAGCACATACCTAACAAAGCAAGTATTCACCAAGGTTATATTACAAGAATGTCCAACAAGCACAACAAATAAAAAGATAATGATCGTTGCCCCATTCCTATCTCTCTAAATCCCTTCATTCGGATATCATCGAGAGGTCCTTGGAATGAGTGCAATAAGATAAATCAAAAGAAAAGATCAAGTACGCAAACAAGCCAATGTTCTTCGTAGCTCTAGCCAAAGGGATTTGTTTTGATAGGATAAAAATCCAAGTGATATCCAAAATGATGCCCATTGTTGGAACGATATATCCTAGGACATGTATTGTATAGGATGATGATGGGTTGATAAGTTGATTGATAGGCTGTTGATATAAGGTTGATTGACATGTTTGCAATTGATCAAGAGTTTGATTTTTTGTTTTAATATGTTTGTTGTTTGCTTTTGATTTTACAACTGAAGCTTGCTTTTGTTGATTGTTGTGATTGTTTATGTTTGTTTTGCCAAAGGATGAAGGTGATGATCAGTTTATTATGGATGATTGATTATTGCAAGTACAAGCGAGATGGGATGGATGGATTTTTTCAAATATTTGGATGTTTTTGATGTTTTGAAATGTTTTGAGGATTTTTTTTTGGGTTTTTGGATTTTTCAAATGTTTTGATTTTTTATTTTTTAAATGTTTTTGGATTTTGTGTTTTTTAATTTTTTGGATTTTGATGTTTGGATGTTTTTGGATTTTGTGTCTCAGGGGCTGATCAAAGATTAGCCTTGCCTACGTTTAAGCTCAGAGATGACGTAGTTCGAATTCCAATGTTTTTGATATTTTTTTAAATTTTTGAATGTTTTTGGATTTTCACATGATTTTGACGATTTGGATATGGATATGTGTGATAATATCAGTGATCTGTTTGGGATTTTGTTGAAAACCAAGATAAGGTTGATTGATCAGATCGATGGATTGATGATGACGATGATAACATTGTTGAGGATACACAACAATGCAAGGTTTTGATTGATCAGGATTGATGATGATAACATTGTTGAGGATGCACAACAATGTAGGGATTGATTGATCAAGATTGATGACGATAACATTGTTGAGGATGCACAACAATGTAGGGATTGATTGATTAGGATTGATAATGATAACATTGTTGAGGATGCACAACAATGTAAGGATAGTGTTAAGCAACACAATGATCAGGAAGGATATCCCAAGATTATGGATTGATTGGATTCGACTAATCAGGATTGTTGAAGCTTGGTTTGGAACAAAATTTGTTTGAATGATTTGACGTGATGTTTGAAGTGTAAATTAGATGCAACTAATAATGATTGTTTGGATTGATGTTCGATGAATGATGAAGATTGATATAGAATGTCTTGTCAAAATATGCCATGGGCTAGTGATTTGGATTTTGGCTCACAAATTTTTTGACCAATTTGACTTCATGTTTGCTAATGTTCTGACCACCACATAAGTTGGAGGACATAGACCAAGATTTATTCTTGAAGCAAGATGTACATATCTGCCCCCAATGTCTAGCAATGTATGGAATGCCATGGATGGATGCTCAGATAGGTGTATGGACAGATGGATATGGATTATCTTATGATAAGATAAGGTTTTCAGATAAAGAATGCTCACTTGGATAATCCTTCATGGCTCAGATAATGCTGCATAGGATAGGATCAATGAAAATGACCCATGTCAAGATGTTTTACCATAAGCAAGTGTAAAGTGTGCACCAAAGTTTGTCAAGACCAAGATAACTTGGATGATGGATGCAAATGGATGAAAAATGGATTGGATAAATGGTTTATAGATGAATGGATTTATTATGGATGATATGGATGGAATGTTGGATTTATTATGGATGGGATGAGATGCTTTCAACTGAACTAGCGCATGTAGATGCTTGATTCCACACATGACACCTGTTTTCTAGGTTTTCATCATGGTCTTGCCCAAAGCGCCGCCCATGCGATTTTCACTAGAGGGCGATTTTTCTCTTTACTATTTTTAATCCTTTTTCTAATTTTTTTGGATTTTCATTTTTTATTTATTTTTGGTTATTATGAAAGATTCATGTTGAACCAACTAGTGGTGTCGATGTAGATGCTTCTATCATAATGTGCCAGCGATATCCTGCTTGAAGAAGTTGCTTTGCTAAGATATGTGCACTTGAATGCAACTTTTGAGATTTCTGATCTGCTTCGTTGATACCAAGGTTAACTCTATCTCTTTGCATACATCGTGATAGAGTGCCTTTAGAATCCTTATAATGAAGGGTTGTTGCCAATACATGGTCAATTTGAGAATTGGATATCATGTGTGGAGGTGTGGATGGAGTGTGTTTAGGGATAAGAGATGTATTGGTTGACAACTTGGAATCTTTGACTTTCCAAACTTGGGAAGATGAGCAATGATGGGTGGATATGAAAGTGTGCATGGAATTAGGACCAACTACTTGATACACTTTGTACGTTGCTTGAAAAGTCTGATTTTACTTTTGTGGACATCTTTGATGGATACTTTTCCCTTTTTCATTTTGCTCCATAGTCTCTTTGACTAATGGAGTTTGATAGGGATGATCTTTCTTTGTATTTTTTGGTATCCATTTGTATTTGATTTGTCCATTATTCTTTCCAAGTTCTTTTTCTTTGATAACGTTCTTCGTACTTTGATTCAATTCTTTCTTTCGAAGTTGGTCCCAATTCATGGATGGGGTGATGGGTGGATGAAGATTCATGGTGTGGTTAGTTGTAGTATTGACATCAGCTTCATCATAAGGATTCTTCATGCTTCCTATGTTGACGTTTGCTTGAGATGAAGTTGCCCCCAGTATTGTGAACTAGTAGTACCTTCATGCCTTGATTCTACTAGGTCAAATAGAACAACATCAGGATCAGATATACCCCGAATTGGGATTGAGGACAACATGTATGAAGATATCCAACATTATCCACTCAAGGAATCAGGTCAAATAGAACAAGATATTTCAGAGTCAGTAGAGCATCCAATCAAAATAATACTAGGTACTACTAGGTCACAATACTGCCCCCAATGATGCAAGATTGATATGTTGATGATGATTGATCCACTTTGATGATGAAGGATGAGAGATCCAAACCAAAATCTGCAATAACCTAGCTAAGAAATCAAGTTGATGAATGAAGATTGCTCTAAATTTGAGTATAGTAAGTTTACTCAAATTGTGGATGATAAAATGAGGAGATGAGCTCTTCATTTTTAGGATTTCAAGATGGATGAATGTCCAAATTTGAGCAATGTGGGACTAACATTCATCTAATGATATGGTGCCACTTGTCAAGCTATGAATGGATGAAGCTTTAGCACATTTTGATCCATGTGCAAGTTTGAAATTTGAATTTTATGATATGACATGTTTAGGGGGGATGAAAGATGAGTTAAATGCCAAGTGGGAGACATGTAAGAGACAATGTAAGAGCCTTAAATGCTTTGTTGGATGGACAAGTCCTTTTGGGGAGAGATTTCAAATTTGAGGAATATTCCATCTTTGATGCCTTTTTTGAATGAAAATAGGGAATTATTAAATCAACTAAATGATTTAATTGTGCAAGTTGCAAAATCTAGAGGATTTGAGTGATTAGGATTAGCATTGATCATGATTTGATTAATTTAAATGATGTTAGTTGATTTGACCATTTTGACTTAGATTTTAGGATTTAAATAACTCAAAATGAGAAA
The DNA here is from genome assembly GCA_007258455.2 of Sequoia sempervirens. Classification (NCBI taxonomy): domain Eukaryota; kingdom Viridiplantae; phylum Streptophyta; class Pinopsida; order Cupressales; family Cupressaceae; genus Sequoia; species Sequoia sempervirens. Next base: position 73,549 of record VDFB02254069.1, on the reverse strand, counting down.
AGAATGATTTAGAATTAGTTAAATACATATTTTTTATTTATTTAACCAAAGGGGGTGATGTTAGATTAAATTAGATAAATGCTTGATTTATTTAATTTAATTAGATTAACTTTAGAGATTTAATCAAATAATATAGATTATTTAATTAAATAAAGATATAAAGATGAAATGACCTAGCTAATTACACAGAGATGATGATTTAATTAAATCGAGGGATTAATTTAATTAAAAGGAGAATTATGATGACTTTAATCAAATAAGGCTATTTGATTAACTAGTTAGATAGAGGGATAATTCAGGATGAAGCGATGTTAGTAGATCAGGATTGAGTGTCGATATCAATCTGTATATTTTTGATGTCTACAAGTCCCATTAGGCATAATTTATGGGACCATTTTTAAAAATTCTTAGAAAGGTGTTAAACCAAGTTTGGGACCCAAAAACCTAGGTGGGACTCATTTTCCCAAGGTGGTGAATGAGTCCCAGATCACTAAATTTGGGTCATTCAGCCTATAACACCTGAATTATGATTGGATATTGATTTATGTCAGGATTATCCTCAAAAAGATGCAATAAATGGGGATTGTGGATGCAAAATAAGGCTAATTAAAGCATAATAGAGCCTAATTATTAATGAAAAACCTAGAGAAGTGTGAAAGTGTGTTACAACACTTCAAATAAGGTAGGATTAAGGTACATTTTGGTTAAAAAGATGTTTTTTTGGTTTAGTTAATAGATAAAACCTTAGAAAAGTTTGAAAGTGTGTTACAACACTTCACAACACTTAAGCAAGGTACCATTTAAATTCATTAGCTCACAAGCGCCCCAGACCTAATTTGAGTGTGTTAAACACATTACAACACTAAGTTAAGGTATCATTAGGCTCAATTTTACAAGGAGGGCTCGAACAAGTGTGAAAATGTCACCAATGACATTTTTTGACACTACACTAATCATCAATAACTTTAATATAAACACAATGATCCTCCTTGCTCCTAAGACAACTCAATTTCTACAAAAATATGCAATTAAATACACTTTATAATGTTGAATTAGGGGAAAATGGGTTTATTAAGTTTAGAAAAGCATGAAAATCTCTTACAACACTTTGCAACACCTTTACGAGACATCATTAAATGTATTTGAAAGGGCCCAAGACCTAGTGTGGATGTGAAAAGCACCTCACAACACTAAATCAAAGCAATCAAGGCCTCCTTAAGTCCAATTTACCATCAATTATTCCCCAAATCAAGCAAGTTGCATTTTTCTATGGTACAATAGTGTACAAGGAAAAAGGGGCAAACTATATTATATCTACCTTAATATAGGAAAAATATAAAAAAAGCACTGGATGTCATGACTATCAAAGTTGAGACATCCTATTATAGAGTGAGAATTATCATATGGGTAATAATATTGCATTTGAAGACTTGACTTGTATGCTTCACAACCTTCAAAGTATACAACATTTTCCCTTTCCAAGAGCCTAATTAAAATGTAGAAGAACTTGTCTATTTTTTCATGTATCCTTGAAATTCAATATCTAGATGTTACAAAACTATTCAAGATTCACGACTACATTGTAATTCCCAAATGTATCAATAATGTGAAGAACATTGAGATCAATACATACATTTACACTAGCATTCCATGAGAATGAAATTTTGGCCTAGCGGATTACAATTTAGTCAAATAAAAATGATTCCTATTGCTTGACCCTCCTAAGATATGACATCTTGATCTAGGCTTATAATTCTTGTGAAAATCACAACCTACAGACCCATAAATTAAAATTTAAAGCAATCAATAAAAGTGGCATGACAAATCCATACCCATAATGTTGAACCTTAATAAAAACCCAAAATGGGTATTATCGAAATCATCTAAACCCATGTAACTGTTATTATGAGTGATTTGTAATTTTGACTATGTTGATGTATGTCTACACATTTGTTCCAAGCACAAGCATGAGGCCTCTTTTTTAGGAGATGGTGAGTAATTGAAACAAACACCTTGTCTTTAAAAAACCTAAAGCATGGAATTGAAAACTAATATGAAACTTAGTATAATTTTTTTTAATTAAATTTTTCTTCTTTGAAGGGTGATCCCAAAATACTGGTTTACAATTTTTGGCCAAACTGGACATTGAAATGAATTTTTTTAACTAAATCTTCACTTTTAGGCACCTATAGCAACTAAACTGTGAGGAATTTGAAGATGATGCAAACTAGTGATTTGTGACATTTTGTCTATATATTCTAAGTACATTTTTTTCAAAAAATTTGGAATCAAATTGTACTTTTTCCATCTCCTTCGAAAACTAGTTTTTAACAATAAACACCATTTTTAAAGAGTGGCATTACTAGCTAACACTACTTTTTCTCTATGAAGGATAATTTTTTTTTTTTTTTGAATTTAGATTCATAACTTCAATAAGTAGTGCATGGAATTGGTTTTATAACATTTCATTGAATATTTTTTTCTTAATTAAGTTTCAAAGTCAAACTAGTTATAATTTAGACATGATTCACTGGCTAAAACATAACTTTTTTGTATGTATCAAAATTCAATTTTATTTTTTTTGTTGGGTCAAGGACATCAATATCTAATGCATAGATATTTTTCATATTTTTTTTATAATCTGCTATTTTTCCACTTGTGAAGAATAAAGAGCTTGATTTTTAGTGAGAAAACTACATTCACAAGAAATAATAAATAAATATAATAATCAAATTAAATTTATTTAAAATTATACTTTTTGGGAAGCTTATAATAAGGACTACATACTTACAAAAAATAAACTTTAAATGAATTTATTTGATCCCCCAAAAGGTAAATCAAAAGTGGTTTTTTATCAATATTTTGATAGGTGTAAAGGAGACTTCATTATAAGTATGGTTTAAAACTAGCGGTGTTCTATCCAAGGGGGTTTGATCAAACCCTCTTCGATTGGAATCCTTTAAATGGAACTTTTCAAGGCTTAAATCATTATATTTTCTAAAAGCATGTGATTTTAGCAAAAAATGAGATCTCCCAAAAAGTGTAAACCACTATTGTGGGATCACCCTGAATTATATCATTCTATTAACAATTGCTAAAATGATGTAGTTATATAATTAATTTATGCATCTCTTACATAGCCTAAATACTCCATACAACCATATATTAAGGACAAACTACCAATTATGAGAAAATATATTTTTCAATTTATGTATGTTTAATATATTTCTTCATATCCAATAGGCCTACAAACATATTGTGCATGTTGTTATAAAGTATCTTTTGGGTTTTGACTTTCCAAAAGTCATGTTTCTTTATTTCAACATGCTCAAATCTAAGGTGCTCTTTGAAAAACACTAGTTCAAAGACCACCTTCTTTCCTAGAGTTAGCTATAGGCTTAGTTTTAAGTATAGGAAAAATTAGAACACCAATTTATTGTCTCTCTCACCATTTTCCAATTATCTAGGGTATTCATCTAGTTCCACTATAGGTTTTCCATCTCTACATGGCCTATTGCCTTTTTTTTTATGTTGCATATTCTTTGCATTGTAAGAAATGATTTTTTTGTTGACTTTATTCCTCATGTTCTCGTACAATGGAATCAAAACCTACAACTAGTTTAGACTATGCATCTCTTAATCTTACAAAACTACAATTTGATGTTTGAAAATTTTTCTTCATTAATGCTGACACACACAACCTTATTTATAGTTTCAATTATGTGAAGTTATAAATATAACTTGCTATTCCATTTTTTTAATTTAATTTTCTATTATTATAGGAATATGCATGAGGCCCCTTATTTTTTGGGACATAGGTGAATAATTCAATCATGGGTACTACTATCTCTCTATTATATCAACAAATACGACATATATCTCCTAATGGTTGCCGTAAAAATCTAGTTCACTCTTCAATTTTCTATATTTTCTTTATGCATATCTACGTAGCCTAGTTTCTAGACATACAACTACAAATTAGAGACAAGCTACCTTCCATGAGAAAGCATAGTTACATTATATATATATAAATGTGGGAGTTTATGGTGAAATCATCAAGACTTTAGATCACCTGCAAGATAAAATAACTTCGAAAAGAGAGAAATGGTAGAAATATCATGTGCTATGATTATGTTTGGAAGAATGCCAAAATGAATATGGAAATGTACATATGAATCCTTTCTTGGGTGATCCCACAATACTAATTTACAATTTTTGGCCAAACTGGACACTGAACTAATTTTTTCTAACTAAATCTCCACTTTCTGGCACCTATAGAGACTAAACTGTGAGGAATTTGAAGATGATGCAAACTAGTGATTTGTGGCATTTTGTCTGTAGATTCTAAATATATATTTTTTCAAAAAAAATGGAATCAAATTGCACTTCTTTTCCATCTCCTTCGAAAACTAGTTTTTCTCAGTAAACACCTTTTTTAAGGAGTGACGCTCACTGTATAACACATAACTTTTTTTCCATGAAGGATAAAATTCTATTTTTTTAAAATTTAGATTTGTAACTATCATATCCAGTGCTTCCAATTTTCTTAAGCAACAACTCACCATGATGTCAAGGAACACTAGAAAACTCTCAAACTAGCACAATCCTAGAATCTATGAAGCAATAGTTGATTTAAAAATTATTTGGAACTAAAATGAAGTGCAAAGATAAAAAATACAACCTCCCAACTATCAAAATATCTAAGTAATCTCCAAGACACTCATTGGGGAAAAACTAAAATAATGATCAACTTGAGATAAAAATATAAAAAGTGCATAGATGGCAATGTAGAGCTCATCAATACCTTTCCAACACCACAAAAATCATGAAAATCAAAGTTCGTGGAAAAAAATGAGCTTAGGATCCAAAAAAAAGATCTAACTTTAAACAATAATAAATGTTGCAAAATAGAAAAATTTCTGAAAATAACCTATACCACTACAAAATTGATGAAACCAATTTTGTGATGATATCTTGTTTGAAAATTTTTGCTTCCTAGATTGTAAGTAATGATAAAACAAAAAGGCCCTATCTAGGGCATGCACGAACTAAATAGGTGCAAAATCTTAGCCCCCTTGGGGCTGGTGGTTGGTCTTCCATATGACCATAGGTAGACTATAGGGTTTAAAACCTACCACCACCCAATAACAATGTCATTGGGGTGAGGCGGTTGGGGGGCGACAAGTTGAAGGATGCACTGCTTGGGACTTAGCCCCCCACTAAGGTGAGCCCAAGGGCTTCGACCCCCATGATCAAACACAATAGAAAAGTCAACAATTGTATAATAAATATTGACAATGCCATAGCAATTGTCACCATAAATAGGTGGTCGGGTTGTAATAAAAATTTCATCTCGCACCACAAAGGCTGACATGATCAATGTTGATGATAATAAATATATGTCAGTTAAGCCATAATAAACAAACACAAGGTTAAATAAAATCTATGACCATACAATATTAAATGTTTCATACCACCGAATTTGTAGGACTACGTAGGGATGTAGGATACAAACCGGCACAAAAGGTGATACAAATGCAGGGAATATGCCAAAAATATCTTGATGAGAATATTATGTTGATTGATGAGTGCAATGATTTGTAGATTATATGATTTATACTGTACAGTCGATATGGCCAAGTATAGATCCATATGATCATATGACCCAAAAAATTTGCCTCATGCCCTAACAACAAATGTCATATTTCAACAATTTGATAATCAATCTCTACAATTTGAAGCCTTTTGAATGCATTGGAAAGGTCTATTTTCATCCAAACTACAAAAATTAACTAGCCCCTATATCTAGAGCAACTAAAACCCTTCTTCAAACCATTGTAGATTTGGAAAAATATGTCATATTTTGATGAAATGAAAGCTAATCCTGACTTTCTCTAACACCTTGGATTTAATGGAGAGGTTCTCAAGAACCCAACTCACACCCAACAAAAATTTCATGCCAATATTAGTCCCTCAAATTTGGGTAGAAATTTGTAGCACGAAATCTTTGATACCATGTAGGAGTTTATGGTGAACTGCTCAACACCTCGGATCACTTACAAGACAAAATAACTCCCATAAGAGAGAAATGGAAGAAACATCATGCTATGATTATGGATGCAAGAATGTAAAATGAATATGGAAATGTACATACGAAGCAGGTTGCATATATAGACAAGGTGAGGGATAGGATTAGACAAGATCATGAAAAGTGTCTTAATCCTATCACATGAGACAACTAACTCATAACTACCTAGGACACAAGCATTATATAAAATCCAACAAAATAAGATAAGTGACAACTAATGCTTAACTAGAAAGATTCCTTCCTAGGACCTAAGTGGACTTAACAATGTAAATAAGACCTAGATAGGTAAAACACCTATTTATACCAACAATAAATACTCAAGTGGTCTTGTAAAGGAAATATAGAATGGAATGTCTTAGGTTGAAATATTTCCAATCTATGAATGCTCATTTGAGATGACACTAATAACAACAATGGTTTGACATATAGAGAATGACAATGGCAAGAATTATTGGTGTTGGGTGAGAATCTACAATTGTAAATATTTTCTTTCTCTTCACTAATGGCTTGACATATATGGAAGGGAACTAGCAAGTATTGTTAGTTCCTACCATGAAACTATAGTAGCTCGAGGGCATTCTTTAACTAGTGATTAAAATAGTTTTTCTCTTGGAATAAGAAATTGGATTTCACTCTTGCTAATTTATACTATCAAGATTTGAGATGCAAATGTTCTTAGAAGTTAATTGATCAAAAATTTGGTGGCCTGTTATTGGTGTTTGAGAATGTACAATTGTAAATGTTTTCTCTCTTCAACATTTAAGTGTGGTTATAGCTTAGATTATGATCCTTATGATAAGAAAAATTAATTGATTTCTTCTAGAGGAATCTACTGCCTAGCAAAATGAATAGTGGTGAGTATTGTGTGTGCAATCTTCTATAACAATAATTAATAAATTGACGAGAATTAATAATGTTAGATGAGAATTAACATTTGTAAATGTGCTCTTTTTGTTCACTATTGAAGGGTAGTTTGTTATAATAAGGTATTTTCTCCCTATAATCTACAAATTAAATTTATTTCTTTCAGAGGAATCCACCAATTAGTAGAGTAAATATTGAGTCTAGTATAGATGAGAAAATCAAATCAATTATGTTGACCTATAATTGAGCAGTGGTGAATATTGAATGCGTAATACTTTATGTTCTTAATTATTTTCCCATAGTGTATATCAATTTTTCATCAAGATGTCTCACACCCAATTTACTCACCACAGTTTATTGTACTTGGTAGTAGGTTGCTCTAGAAGAAATGAATTAAATTTTATCATAGGAAGTCAAATATAAGCTCTAAAAAAATTAAACCTTTAATGTTGAAGAGACAAAATATTTACAATTATAAATTCTCACCCAACACTAATAATATTTGTCACTTTGCTTCCATATATGTCAAACCATTAGTGAAGAGAGAGAATATGTGTATCTTATTACAAGAACATCTAGGTTTTTATGATTGCACCCATTGTAGGGTTGATTGACAGAGCTGATAGAGATCTACTCATTATGGTAACTAAATGGCCCATTCTTCCCATAAACATTCTAATTTCCAAAATATTCAACTAATTTGCAAAAAAAAATTAGTACTTATATATGTGTTACTACTGGATGTTTGAGTGAAATGGATATACAAATCAAAGTAGATGCCTATTAAGATGTTGAAAATGCATGTCAACATTCATCCTGATTCAATGACAACTAGCAACAATAATAAGCTAGAATTATTAAACATATTATTTCACTTCTCAAAGCCACCTGCAATGAGACCAACATCTTGAAACATTCTTGCTTTATGCCATTATATGACTTCTTCATTTTAATCTTTGTGGCATATTTTGTGCCTAAAAATAAAGGGTAAACTTTAGAGGAAATTGAGGCATCATTTTGATGAGCTTATTTAGGAGGAACGTCTTTATGTCAAGCTTCTAAATATTGCTACAATTATTTGGTATCATATATACACTATTATGCCTGAGAGATGTACGGTCATTGTGGTCATGAGAGGGTTGCAAATGGCAAATAATCAATAATCTTTATTAACTCAAATTTTAATCACAATGGTTTGGTCCGAGGATAGAATTCATAATAAATGTTTTAGTCATTGTAGGTTGGCTTTCATAAGATCAAAATATTCTTGCTAGAATTTGATAGCATCTTCATTGCAACACAATTACTAAATAACTTTTATCATCTTATATCATTTTGTTAAGTCTAAATTACTATGGGAGAATGAAAGAATTTCATTTATTTTTTGACACATTAATATCAATTCAAGAAAAACTATGAGGCAATAGTTTATTATATGAAAAATGGTGAAATAATTGATTTTATTTTTTGTCTTATGTATTGATTTAGAAAAAATTGTGACCTACAAGTTATGCCTGTAAAAAAAAATTAACTTTTTATTAGTCCCTATAATTATTGAGCCATGAATTATTATTTTCTTCCAAATAAACATGCAAACCTTTTACAAGGAAAAAGGTTTTCCATGAATTATTTGCTCAGGTCAGGGCCCTTTTCCCTACTTAATCAATCAAAAACATGCAAACCTTTTAATCAACAATATTCAAAAAATCAATTACTAACTTTTCTGTTGGCTAAAGAGTTTGATATCTAATTGCAAACTTGACATCAATTAATTAATACTATACAACAAAAATAAAAAATGGCTTAAGAATTTGCATAACCTAAATTTAAAGTACGGATATCAAACAGTCTAATGTCACATATTAAATAACACAATCAATGCATGTTGGGAGATAGTGATTGTTGAATCTTCTAGAGGGTAATTAACAAAATGGTAATGTGACTTTACCACCTATTGTGCAACCTTCTTACCCAATGCCAACAGAACACTTATGATTAATGTTTAATTTCATGTGTTTTGAAGTTGCAACCAATCCACATGAATAGATAATTTTCAATATATTTTCATAATGTTATCATTATTTTCCTATCCAAATCTCTTCTTTTGGGTAAATTCTTAAGGTGTGCTTACTAATATTTTTGAATGTAAATATTAATTTTTAATAAAATTAGAGTGTCATGCAATTATAGTCAAATTAGAATATAAAATCCCCCAAAAAAATTATGCTTTTAAAATATTTTAGGTTACAAAATATTGTATAATAAAAAAAGGTTACAAACTTACATATCATGCAATATTAATTGAATATATTTGTCTATCTACCAATATACCGACAACAATATAATTCAAATTTTCAAATATTTTGTCATTTCATTCATATACTGCCATTGAATATATTAATTCTATATTTTTTAATATTTAAACATACATCACTTTGAAATCTTATTTGTATAGCTTTTTTGATCTATTTAAGATCCTTAAAATTCATTTATTAAATTAATGAAAATTTCCACACATGTAACTTACAAGGTTTATTTCAATGAGCTTGAATTGCATTGCATAACTTTCAAAGTCTATATACACCATCTCTTACAATATTTTTAATGTAAGCAATTGTGTATATTGTATAATAAAAAAAGGTTATAAAATTACATATCATGAAATATCACTTGAATATAATTTGTCTATCTATCAATATATTGACAATAACATAATTTAAATTTTCAAATATTTTGTCATTTCATTCATATACTGTCATTGAATATAATACCTAATTCTATAGTTTTTAATATTTAAACATGCTATCACTTTAAAATCTTATTATATAAGATTTTTTGATCTATTCAAAATCCTCAAATTCATTTATTAAATTAAGGAAAATTTCCACACATGTTACTTACAAAGAATATCTTTCTCATCAATATGTACGATCTTTAAAAACGACACTTGTTTACAACTATATATATACGTCCAATGGGACAGGTGGCTCAAATTTCCTGTCATTGTGCGTAATCAGAAGACGTTTCTATTGTGCGGTGGCCAAACCTCACGTGCTTTACCTGTGATGGATCAACAAATGTTTATTAACTCATCACAACGCAGAAGCAAAATAACATGTATGTAAACGAGAAACAGTAACAGAGGAATCCATAAGCACCTGGGATTTTCTGCAACTTTCAGGTACGCTCCGTTGCAAATTGCCTTCCTTTTCCACCCGATCTTCCCTCACAATTCCTCTTTCCATTTGCTGGGATTTCGCATGGTTGAGGCAGGATTCCAGGATTCTTTTCACTGTCTCAGAACTTTCTTGGCTCTCTGCCATCATTTCAATAAGCTGAGATTTTGTCATCCGAACTTTAACCCTCAGAGCTCCATTATCTTCACTGATCTGAGAAGATGAGGTATCTGATGATGGCTCACAATTCATGGGAGAAATATCAGAAATGGACCTGCGCGCTAAGAGCATACTTTCAAGCCTGGACTTTGCGTCTGTGGGTATCCCAGAACGGACCCTTCGTGGCTCGCGTTGGTTATTCTCCAGCTTTGGCAATTGAACAAGAAAATAGAGGTGCTTAGCGTTGAGAGCGGCGGATCCATCCAGAGGTTTTGCTCTCACTCCCATATGACGAACTGCTTCCGAATGCAAAATGACAAAGCCTGGATAATCTGCGAGGATGTCATCTACTGTGAGAGGCCCCTTCACCTTCAACACTTGGCCATCTAACTTCATGATCTTAACACGCCCATGATGTCCTCTGAACAAAATTGCGTTGCCCATCAAGTCCAATTTCGTTTGGAAATACTAAATCTGTATATAAGGATATCTAATTTTGGGTGTTTTGTTTGGCTTTTATAGACGGTAGGGGCAATTTTGGAGCCCACCGCAAACGTGTTTATTAACGTGTGCATGAAGAGGATGATTGGTTCCGGTCAACAATGGGCAGCAGTGGTTGAAAATTGTTTTGCTAAGCCGCGTCTTTTACCGATCTCTACTACCAATCGATAGACGAGAAAGACTGGCATAGTACTTATCCTTTAAATATTGTAACAGTAGAAATATATATCCATTGTTCTTTTTTGAACAATCAGTCTTTTAAGCATCTTTCTTGGTTATGTTTCAAAGCTCAAAGCTTTTGGATTTCAATCCATGACTTTTTCAAGTCATTCAGACTAGAACTCTTTTCTTAGCGTATGGTTTTTTTTTTAGGATTGGTCTCATATCCCTCATAAATCTAACTATATTTGGTATGTTTTTAGGGTAGAGATTCTCTTTAGCATATGAAAAGATAGAAATTCAGTTATTTTTTTCAATTGTTTTGTTGAAGAACATGTTTTGGTCTTTTCTAAAGCTATGATTTTTTCCAATGTGTTATTGCAGAATCAAATGTACATTAATAAAATTATACTTGAGGTGGCACATTTATAGGCACAATGTCCCATGTGTAGTGGTTAGAATTCATCTCTCCCCCTCTTCTTCTAAGGTACACTCATCTTCTTGTGGGCAATAATGTAAGGAGGCTTTCTACTCAAGGTACTTGGGAAGCTCACTCCCAAGTTTCTCCTCAAACTACAAGAAGGGACCATGTGGTCAATGGGGTTGATAACAACTTGCTCATCTATGCTCCATCTCCCTGTCACTTGTAGGAGGAACTTCTAGGTGACCTACTAGTGGCACCTCCAACTACTATGCCAACAAGTTTCCTTGGTTGGCTCTTATCATTTCGCTAGCCCATGCTACTAAAGAAGAAAAAGAAAAAATGGTGAGAAATGGGACCCTCCCATAGATAATCTAGACCCCACTGATGTATGGGGAAAGTTGGATGATTGAGTTCCTCCTCCTCCCCCCTCTACTATTGTAGTAGACACCTACTAGCTTTGTATTTGTTTCTTTTTCTTATTCCCTAAGCTTTGCCTTGTATGGACTTTAGAGGTATGACTTTTATGCACCCACTTTTTCTATGAATATGTGTAATATTATTGATAAATGATAATCTAGACACTTATTCATGAATTAAAAAAGAGAATAGGTTTTTTTCAAATAGTGTATGATTTTTACAATCTTATATTATTTAGAATAAAAGAACATGATAAAATATAAAATAAATAATTAAAAAAATCTTAAAAAATTACTTGTCAATACTTTTACTAAAATTCCACTATTATAACCAAACTCAAGTATCGCTAAAATATCTTCTTATTTATATGAAAGACTGCTACTCTACAAACTTTTAAGAAAATGTTCTATATTTATACATAATTCACTCATGGTGCGCAAAATTAGGGTCACAAGATTTTTGAAGTGAGGTCATGTTTATTCAAATAGGAAAACTATGCAAGGGATGAAATCTAGGATGGAAGGGCTTCATCTAGGGTCAACAAGATACCATATATGGGTCCTACCTACATTGGAACTTGATTTAGAGTAAGGTTGAATTTCACAAAAAATTGGGCCTTAAAACTTGTATTGATTAGCTATAACATCTTTAGCAAGAAATTGACTAAAGATGTACAAGTGTCATTTAGGGCTTCTAAGGACACTTTGCCCCCTTAAAATTATGCATATTACAATTGGTAGGCTCATTGCAAAAATGAAGGATGTATTAGTAGATATTTTTGCAACAAGCCCAATGTTTTACATATTGTTTTCACCTAAGTTTTAACCCAAATGTGAACAGTTTAAGTTTACCAACACAGTAATAATTTTTTTCCAATTCAATAAAAAAAATGCACATTCAAAATAAACCCATTTCAAATTTTCATTGCATGAATAAAGTAACATTACATAATCCCAAGTAATGATTTCAATTTACAAGTACATTTTCCATAAAGATACAAGATCATGATTTCATACATACCCTTCAAGAGGTCAATGAAACAAAGTACAAATAGTCCAAATGTCCCTTCCTAGGCATACACCCTCAAATCTCATCTGTTGACTGCATGAGGGAGAGTATCATCCAAGTGCTTTTCCTCCAACCACAAAATTATTGTGGTCCCCCACATGTCTACCTAGCTGGTAAGATGGCCCTCCCTTCAATGAAAAGATTGGTCTAGTAACCCTCATAATAATACCCTACCTAAGCATGGCCCTCCTTTTTTCACCTCTAAAATTACAATACAAATCCAAAACCAACTCCTTTTCAAAATAGGTCAACTAAGCAAAATCAAATGAGAGATGGAAACTTACAGAGTCAAATTTTTAACTCATATATAGTCTAAGTAAAATCAAGTTCTCAAACATGGCTGAGTTGCATCCAAAAATTGTCATCATTAGTTATTTACTAGGTCAAACATTGCAATAGCTTCCTACAAGTTTTCTACTTCCATCATGGCTTTTGTTGCTTGCCACATTCTGCTCATGGTGCCTATATTAGTGGCTTCTAATCAAATATAATACAAAAAATATTTACCTTACTACGAACTTGTGGCTTTGACCAAGTCCAACACATTATAACTGCTTGTGTGTGGCTTACTTCTCCTTACGCATGGAAAAAATACACAACATTAAAAGTGATGCCATTGCTTTAATATAACTCATCAATATGGGTGTGATACTTCATTGTTTACTCACTTATGATGCCAGGTTCTTGATACCCTTTATTTGTTGTTCATACGTGGCATAATAGTCAACAAACTTTAGCATTTTAAATGCATTGTTACCCTTAATACAAAACAATAAACTTGGGCACACTACCTTTGTTTTCAACGTATAAAATGAATGCAGTTCATAGTAACTTATGCACTTTATTCCAAGCGCTATAATACAAAAATCAATATTTATCTCATCTCATTCATATATGTGTAGAACTTAGTTTATACTATGTTAACTGTAGTACTCCTCTGGCTAAGGAGTCAGAAGAGAAAGATAGGTCAAGGGCTTCTGCTGGTATTTATTACGTTGAGATTGAATTTATTAAATAGGGGTAATATTATTTATTAAAATGTTAGATTAAATTGTATTTAAATTTTTAATTATTTAATTTATTTTTAGAAAAATTTATGAGTTTATTAAATGTTATTTAAATATTAAAATTGTGTTTATTATTTTAACTAATTATCTTGTTGAGGATAACTATTAGAATAAATTATATAAATTAATTAGATAATGTGTTTTGTAAGTAAAAGTTGTAAAAAGCGGAAATTAAAACAAAAAAATATTGAAAATAGAAAAGTAAATAAATAAAAGAATAATAAAAAAAAAAGGATGAAAGAACGAATGGGGATTGAGATTTAACGGAAAAGCTTGCTTTTTAAAATATAATTTCTTTTATTTATGTTTTTTTTTTTTTGAATCAAGGTTTTGGGGGTAAAGAGATCCTTTTTCGGCACGGCTTCTCCAGCTCCAAAGGGAGGATTCCAAGTTTGGCTTGGAATGTTGAATTTTGGGGAGGGGACCGATCTCGGGTCTTCCTTCATTTTGAATCGTAGTTGAGTAGTCGAAGAGAAAGGAGTCGAAGTAACTGCACATGCAATATGAGTCAAGCACATATCATGAATAAAGGCGTGAACTTTTGGAAATTGAGGTACATACAATTCACACCTGTGTTTAATACAAAACTGAAAGAGTCTGCAACTTAGCATTGTATATTTCTTGTTTGATTGGTAAGCTAGGTAAAATATTTCTTGATTTAACTGTTTTATTCACATAAGGGAAGCCCTATTTTTTCATGGTGGAGTCTATCATACGATTTTTTTTGAATAGCCTTCACAATAACTTTCTTAGCCGATTATACTTCTTCTAAGCATTCTTTAAAACTCACTCTTTATGAAGGAAACCTCCAATTTGGAATGATACAATTTAAATACCCTGTGCATAGGTAGATCTCTGCTCTTTGACCCACACAGAGAGTTAGTGTTTATGGCTCGACTAATAACTTTTGTAGTGGTTATGCTACTTGATGAAAATCTGGTGGCGTGTACTAGACTGTATCCTGCGTTCACTGCATTCCTTGAGACGTCATCTCTTTGCAACACTCTGTCGAACAGATCACACGCCTTGCCCCCATGCCTTCATCTTTTGCATGCATGCCTCCTGGTGCATATAATCTTGGCGCACGTCTTGTTGGTTTTTTCAGATGGTTGCTTCTAACATCCTCACTGTATTTGACATTAGGTATTGCATTAGATATTCAGTCTGTTTAATAGATTTTCAACCACCGTTAATATATATATCAAGCTTGTATATTCGTTTTCTCCCCATGTGACTTTACTCTTTATTGAAGACTTCGAGTCTTGAGGACATCTTTCTTTTATGGCACCCGATACCTTAGTTTGCTTGTAGCTGGCATTGGATAACTTAACTTCAGTGCGTAATGCTTTTTCTTCTGCATCTTATTTGATCCTGATAATTGTACTTTTGGCATTTTGATTACCCCGTCACTGAGATACGCTATCTGTGCGCCGCACTTAGTTTCAAATTTCATTATCTGTAATGGTGGGTTATAGACTGTAATACTAGAACATTGAAGGGTGCAGATGTTTAAACAAACTCCCTAATTACACTAGTAATTGTCACAGCAGCAACGCTTGAGTATGGTAGGGTATTTAGGTGTTAAATACCTCCCTGATTTCACATTGGCAAACTGTCATAGCTACCGCACTTGAAAATGGTAGGCTGTATGGATTTAAATAAACTCCCTGATCCCATTCGCAGTCTGTAATAGCTGAAGCACCTGAACGTAATAGAAAATTTTAAATGGGTTAAACAATCTCCCTAATTTTGTTACACTTTCATTTGTAATATCTGGAATAAGGCATCTGTGTTTCAAATACAAAATATAGAAGGCATTTAACTGCATTTCAAATATAAAACACATATATTTTGTATTATATTTAACACATACAGAGGAAATCTGTAGCAGAAAACATCACAGACTGTAGAAACTTGATATTATTAACACATATCTTACTGTTATTTCAATAACAGTCATGTCCTACCGCTATTTCAATAACAGCAACTAATATTATGAATTGAGAAAATCTTATATCATTAACACATATTCTACTGTTATTTCAAACAAACAACTAGAAATCTGATTTGAAATACAAAAATATTTAATTATATTTCAATTTACAAAACATACATACTTTAATTTCAGTTACTAAAAATATATACTTATCGTAAAAATATATATATGCATATAAAGAGACAACTCCATATATCAAATCTATAAGCTGGTTCACTTTTAAGGGCACTGCCACCGATGGGGAAAGGCTTCTAGAGCTATTTCCTTAAGGCCTGGCCACCTGTAAGTTAAAATGGAGGACCTCGGGAATCTGGTTCCTAATCAGCCCACTTTATTTTTGTTATGTTTTAATATGATTAATTATAGAGGATATTCCTCTTTTGGAGATTAGATTTTGCATGCGTGTTATCACATTTAACTCATTATGATTTAGTTTGATTGGTTTATCCTACAAAGAAGATTTTTGTTTATTTAAAGATTAAATACTCTCCTCTAAGGTTGTACACTATTATTTGTTGGCTTTCCAATATTTAAACAAGTGATATATCCATAAAGATATTCTGTTGTAGCATGAATACAACGAGAGTTTATAAAATCCTCTATTATTGGATGATAGGATAATCTAAAAAGAAACTATTAAAATTAGTGTGGTGAAAAGCATGTGTTATTGTTTTTATTAGTGTTATTAATGTATGACCTTAATACTAATTTGTTTCTTTTTATAATAATTGACTTTAATCTTTAATCATATTCTATTAGAGTTATATTTTTTTAGTTTAAGTTTAGTTTGTTCAATTTTTTTTTATATAGTTTTTGTCTTCTTTAATTAGATTTATTTGTAGTCTTATTTTATAATTTAAATTTTTATATATATATATACAATAGAAAACGTTGATTTCTAGTTGTCTGGTTTAATTTCAGTAGAATAATTTATTCATATGGGTATTTTCTTAAACTAAATGTGGAAGAATTTAAGTATATTTAGTTTTAAAAGAATATTAGATTATACTTAAATTCTATGAGAACAAATAAACATTTATAGGAACATAAATGCTTATATGGAATTTGAATATTTCCAATTATATTATGTTTTACTTTATTCTTTAAATGGCAACATTGTTCCTTTTAAATAAATTTATAACATTAAAGGTTTTGTCTTAAATGAATATGGCACTTGAGTTGTGAATTATTGGAGTTACACTTGAATTGTTCTTTTAGTACTGATTAGTGTTAAAGGAAGTTGTCTGTGGAAGTCAATTGTTAGAAGTTAACAAAGTGAATGAATTAGATTATCTTTAATAGGTAATACTTGTCCTTTGTAATCTTTTAATAAATTGATTGGATATTCATTTAATAGTGTGGGTTTTGACATATCCTTCTATATTTAATTCTATTCTGGCTGACTAATGACATTGTCCATTGAGTATTATTCAGTGAATGTTTTTTTAAAAAAAATTAGGGGTAGACGTCCTATTGAATGTTATAAATGAGATAAATAGCAGGAGTGGTGAAGTTAATGTCTTCCCTAGGTGTTTTGTGACTTTATATTTGTTTGGGTTTGAGTTTTAGAAATAGTGATATAGTGATCGCGTATGAATAAATAATTTGAGTAGGCTATTCTTATTTTATTTTTGCAAGAATATGCTTATCTAGTTCAGCAGTCTTCGGCTTCGCCTAAGTGGGTGGCAGCCGCCTAAGAAACTGTCTGGGGTGGTGGACCCTAGAAATGGTTGCGTACCCACTCTTCTTGTATGTAATTATGTATGGGTCACATAATGCTTACGAATAGAGGTTTGAGGTAGTGTGTTTTTGTGGTGTTGTGTTACTTTTGTGTTGGGGTAGATTCCTCCTTGGAAGTCTTTTGAGTGAACCTTTGGTTGGTCAGTCAATGAGTTGGAGCAGCTCAAGTTGTCGAACTACGGTGCCTCTGTGAATTATATACGTAGGCAAGGCCATCGAGTGATGAGCTCCCGAGGCATTAGGTCGGGCCCCTAGGACTGTTCTTCGGAGTCTTGTTTGAGTCTTGTCATTTATTTCCGGTAACGTAAAAACTACCATTGATATATGTATAGCTTCTCTTCGTGATCATGCGCTATCTTTGATCTGATGTGTGTGCCAAGTCATGTAGATCTTGCAGGTATAGGCATTGGGAGCAAGGACTTGTCAATAAAATGGAATGTAATAGGTATGTTAAGTTGACCTAAGTGGACTCTATTGCTAAAGTTAGTAAATCACTTCTATCTTTTCTTGTGGCTTGTGTGATCATTGAATATAGCTATAAGTAGTGAATTGTGTTGTTGTTATCTTTGTTTCATTGTTTGTTGTTTGTGAAGTAACCTTGCATGCCGCAGAGAACTAAGTGTATTAATGTAATGTGTTATATGTTTATGGTTAATGTTTCTTGTATGTTCAATTGTAATGTTAAAAAAAAAAAAAAAATTATTTGCTTTGTCTGTGTTCTCTGGGTTGCATGACGGGCGTTACATTAACTTTGCTTTCTCTATATAAGTGTTGCTTTGATAACTTATTTGAATTATATATGCAACGATATCATTTATAAAATTCAATATATATATATATATCTATATATATTATAATGTTTGACCATTATAATATATACATGTATGTACATATGTGTATATTAAAATTATTTAATTTCTAATCACACATATATTTATATATATATATATATATATTAATATATACGTGTGTTTGTATGTACACATTATTAAGTATGCACATATATACATATATAATATTTTAAATTTATAAATATATATATATATATATCATTATTTTAACATCTTATAATAAATACACATATATTTATCGTTAAGTATATATGTTAAGTGTGTATATATATATATCCAGTTGATTTCCCATGTGTATGTTGTATTTGTATATGTGTATACATAAGTATATCTATCTATGTATGTACATATGTGTACACACTCATATACACTAATTATCACATATATACATTTAATGTATATATATATATATATATCGATTAACATATATAAAAAATACATGAAGTAGAACTTATATCCAATATAGAGGTTTAATCACTCTCAATACAGACCAAAGAAACATCCAAAGAAATTCAAGGAAAATACTCAAACATCCCAAACATCATGAAAACTAAGACCAAGGGTTTACTTATCGAATCCCAAACTGACTTGAATTAACTTGACGAAACTTCGGTGTGCTCATGTGTTCAATAGCTCAAATAGGTACATTAGTGGTTACCATACCACGCTCCTCTTCTAGGTGATACTCTCCCTCTCTTCACTGGAGGGCTTGATTCTTTCCTGCATCTAACTTAGTGCATCATAAAGGTAAAAGAAATATGGTAACTTAGAAATGAGGTGTAACATACTTCCCCCCTTATGAATCATCGAACCTAATGATTTAAAATACCAAAACATATAGATAAAGTCAAATAAAAATTTTACTTTCAACTTTCAAATCATCCAGGAAATAAGAAAATTATCATAAATATCCAAAATAATCTTCCTACATAGCATAACCCTCTACAATCTCACCCTTCCTAGACCTTGCATTAAGTGACTCTGCTAACGCATTGGAATAATTTGTGTGCTTCAAGCAAAATTTTTCTCTAGATAACTATACATCATATTTACAAATTAGTAATGACTTAAGATGTAAATCATAAGTACAATAGTGACTGACTCCTATATGACACATATACCGCAGTGACTAGAAAACCAGGTTCACATTGGCTAACACACAATTTCCCTTAGTGCAACCGAAGTATAAAATGAATGTCAGTGCATTATGCACTACACCATGGGTTCCATCCAAGTTTCTCTAGTATTTACACTATTGGATAGTTCAGAAGTTGAGAACATCCATCACTTATACCAATATTCATCTATGGCATAATAGTATTTCCCTTTGACTACTATCCATCTCGAGCATAATGCTTCCCTTTGACACCTATCAATTTGGAGAATAATAATACTAATTTTTTACTCATGCTTTATATCAATAGAGCTTTCCTTGATTATCCTATTTTTTTCTTCCATTTATGACAACATTTTCCATCTAAGGCTAATCCTATTTCATAGCGTATCCCATCTTATAGGAATTTAGCCCTTCCTACCATATAATATTTCAAATAGATCAAATTTCATTTGAGGAAAGATAGAAATTATTGTAATAAAAGTATTCTACAATCCATCAAGACTTGGTTTACCTTTTGCTTGACTACTTGTCTCAAGGTAATAAGTTGAGCATACATTCAATTAATTTTCAATAAGGTGATTATGGTTTACTTAAAACATCAACATTACTTGTGTGTCCCTACTAGAGATATCCTTAGACTCTGAAACACCATGTAAATTACTCTACACAAATTTTTAGTTATGATTGGTACCTTACAAATCAAAATTTTCCAATATGAAATTGCTTACTTGGGTGACTTTCTCTGCCATAATATTATGCCAAATCTATTGACATAGAAAGATCAAAACTATTCTAATGATCTGCCACTTCCTCTTTGGAATTTCATGAGAATATACAAGTCTTGTCGACGATGGCATCCTTTCTTCTCCCTCTGGCACTCTAAACAACTTGCTACATACCTTGCAACATCTCTCACTATTTATTCTAGATTATAGTGGTTTCACATCAGTCAATAATTGTGTTGTTCCAATTTTTCCTAAATATGACATCAATTTACCACACCCCATTCCTTAACTCTTCAGAATTCGATACTTAGGTTCTCTCTTTTATTTATAATAGTCCATTAAATAAAACATCCTCCTTGGAATGTATGCTACATTTAATTCTTGAAAATATAATTATTAGATATTATTGAGGATAAATTACTCTATCTTAGGGCATCCATATTTTAGCTTGCTTTTTCCCTTTAAATAATTATTTCCAAAGTCATAGTCTAACTACAACTCAATCTATCTCTTCTAATGAGCATTTAAATTGGTTAAATACCAATTCTTGTTAGATCATTCTGGTTTGATATTATCTCCCAAATGATGTCCAAATAGTTATTGCGTAAATATTTACCAAGAATGAAGGTTGTTTGATAGCTCTAAATCATGTATACATAAATCTTCCCTTTCCTATTTCATAGGTGATAATCTTGACTTTCTTAAATAAGCATACTACCTAACCTTTTTTTGAGTTACATATTTACTTCTCTCTCATTTGGTCAAAAGCCTCTAACTTTTCTTACCATTCAAAATCTTTCACTAATAGTTCCAATACCTTAACCAACAACTTTGTTGTGGTCATTGAGTATGAAACTTCAAATATAGGGTTTTTGAACCATGTCTTATGGAGAAGTCAAAAGTTCTCTCAGACTGAAAATACATCATTAGTCTTTGTTGAATAGGGTACTTATTTGTATCCATATACTTTCCTTCTTTCCCTCGGTGTTTCCAAAATGTTAGATCATCTCAAAAGTTAAACTCTATGTAATCTTCTATTTCCTCTAATTTGATCAAATGATTTAACATTTTCCTCGTTGGCTTTCAATAGTTGGATGACTGTTACTTTCCTTTCTTAATTTTACTAAGTATATCTTGTAAATACTTTTTTCTCCCAAGATTATCTAATTATTCTTTAGATTGGGCCACATAATCTTCTTCCATATCCAATTTATCTCTAGAACATCATTAAATAATCTTTAAAAGGTCTAAACATAAATTTAATTTTTTTGGTAATCTTGTAAGTTCTATTTCAACCGACACTATGCTCTATCTAAGCCCTTGACTAAATAGTCTAATTTTCGATCCAAGATTTTGCCTTGCAATCATCTTTCTAAGAAATTTTTTCCAAAATTCTTTGTGATTTCATTTCTCTCATGACCTTAGGCACTTCAAGTGCTATTTTTTTTATTTTTCTTATTTTCAATCCTAACTCCATTTGACCTTTCCCATTTAGGTTAGTGGGATCATGCTAGCTTTCATCTTCAACGTTTTGAGTTGTTTTTTTTTCTGACCCATTCTAGTCTCTTATCTAAACTCTAAGGTACCAAATCTTACTCTTGATTTCAATTATCATAGCAATATTTTAATCTCATTTGAATCAAGATTTTTAGAAGGTTATCCTACCTCTTGTATACCTCTCTAGTTGGTTTTGATTCACAATATGTTGAATTTTCTACTTTGACTAAGCTTTCTAGTTTATGCTAACAATTTGTTTCTCTAATTAAGCATTTGTACGAATAGACATAAACCATATTCATAGATTCATAGTATCCATAATATTTGACTCTTTGTAACTACATATTGCTATTATAAAGAGGGATCAATTAAGTTCATTCTCACCCTCAAATCCATTTAAACAATTTTGAAGGGTGGAGGTACTCATAGGTACTCCTCCATACCCTTCCTACTGAACCTAGTTGCATAAATTCTGCAATCCAAGGGTGTCTTTCTTTGAGTTGTTGGTTCAAGAGTTTCAACCTCTAGGGATGACTCTTTCCTAGTCCCAAATTTAGACAAGTTTTAGGAAAATTGACTTTCTTACTATTTCCCTTTTTCTTCTCCCTGGGTGATCCCACAATAGTGGTTTATAATTTTTGTCCAAACTGGACACTGAAATTATTATTTTTAACTAAATCTTCACATTCGGGCACCTATAGCAGCTAAACCGTGAAGAATTTGAAGATGATGCAAACTAGAGTCTCATCACATTTTGTTTGTAGATTCTAAAAATATTTTTTTCAAAATTTTTGGAATCAGATTGCAATTCTTTTTCCATCTTCCATGAAAACTATTTTTTCTTCAGAAAACAACATTTTAAAAAAGTGACGCACAATGTATAACACATAACTTTTTTTCCATGAACGATAAAATTCTAATTCTTTCGAATTTAGATTTGAACTCTAATATCTAGTGCTTCCACTTGTTTAGATAGTTTTTGTTGAATATTTTTTCTTTAATTAAGTTTGAAGTCAAACCAATTACAATTTAGACATAGTGCAACCGTATAACACATAACTTTTTTGTATATATCAAAATTCAATTTTATTTTTTTTGTTGGATCAAGGAGTTCAATATCTGGTGCACTCATATTTTTCTTTTTTCTTTTTTTTCAAAATTTTTGGAATCAGATTGCAATTCTTTTTCCATCTTCCATGAAAACTATTTTTTTCAGAAAACAACATTTTAAAAAAGTGACGCACACTGTATAACACATAAAATTTTTTCCATGAAGGATAAAATTCTAATTCTTTCGAATTTAGATTTGGAACTCTAATATCTAGTGCTTCCACTTGGTTAGATAGTTTTTTGTTGAATATTTTTTCTTTAATTAAGTTTTGAAGTCAAACAAATTACAATTCAGACATAGCGCGACTGTATAATGCGTAACATTTTCTGTATATAGATTGAAATTCAATTTTTATTTTTTGTTGGATCAAGGAGGTCTTTTTATGTTTCAGGGGGAGAATGGAATAAGGGGGTTTGTATGAACCCCTAGGAACCCTGGTTCGAGCAAACCACCCTTCAATGTACATTTCATTTCTTTTTTGGGCAAGAAATGTGGGCCCAATAATTAATGGGTTCACTCAAACCCTAGTTCGGGCGAACCCCTTTTGGGTTTGGTCCAACTTGTAGGTTCATTCGAACCCCTAAAATTAATTTTTTTTCCATGGGGTCATTTTTTCTTAGTTTTACTTCATCAAATTTTAAACATCTATTGTGGCTTCACCCCCTGCCATTCTAGCATAATAACTTATTAACCACTGATAATTTTTATAGAACACTTACATAATGAGCTCATAGGTTCAAGTATTGAACCTAGTAGCTCTGATACCACATAAAACAAGCCCAATGTTTTCCCTATTGTTTTCACCTAAGTTTTAATCCAAATATGAACAATTTAAGTTTTCCAGCACATAGTAATGAAAATTTTCCCATTCAATAACAAAGCTGCACATTTGAAATAAACCCATTTTAAATTTACATTGCATGAATAAAGTAACATTACATAATCCATAGTAATGATTCTATTTTACAAATATATTTTTCGTAAAAATACAAGATCATGATTACATAAATAGCTTTCAAGAGCTCAATGAAACAAAGTAAAAATGGTCTAGATGCCCCTTCTTGGGCATACATCCTCAAATATTAGATTTTGAATGCATGAGGGAGAGTATCCCCCAAGTTCTTTTGCTCCAACCATGAACTAACTGCAGTCCCTTGCATGTCTACCTAACTTGTAAGATGGCTCTCCCTTCAACAAAGAGATTGGTATTGTAACCCTCATAATAATAGCCTACTTGAGTATGGTGTTGTGTCCTACATAACTAGAGCTGCCATACAATGGATACTTGCCTACATGCATGACATTCCTAGCCTAGTATTTCAATCTTGGCTCACAGTGAACCAACAAGTGTACAAAGTGGAAAATTATACTTATTTTGGCCAAAGATTTGATTATTACATCAAAATGACTTTCTAATAAGTAGAGTCTCACTTCTATGAAGTGGATTTCATATTTCACCCACCCCCTTGCTTGATTCGGTAAATAATGCGACCACAATAACTCTTGAAAAGATAATTCCACATATCACATAACATGATTCCAACCCAAAAGGTAATGTACATTCAAGTGATCTAACTAACCAACTAGGTTATTCCCATCAATGGATTATCCTAATCCTAGGAACAAACCACATTACCTACACAGGTTTTCATAACATCACAAGCTGATAATTCAATATAGAACATCAATGCAATATCATTTCCCATACCTCATGATCCATTCCAAAAGTATAATACATACACAACATTAAATGACTTCATTTCAATAGTGATGCAACAATCAAGTGTTCGATCTGACCAGATAGGTTAATCCCAACCTATGGCTTCAATAAAAAAGTAATGAACAATCAAGTGTGTACCCCAACCCTAGGGAAAATATTGTCTTCCTACTTTTAAGGAGATATGAGTAACCATTCAAGGATAAACTACCAACATGGTTCACATAACATCATATCCTATCAATGAAGACATAATTCATCTAACTTGCTATCATTCATGTGTATTACTAACATCATAATTCATGCAAGAAAATAAGTACCATGAAATAATCTTGGTATCATATACATATACCTTCTAGGTATTTATGCAATCATGACGATCATAATAATTATATATATAGGTATCATTCTACTATGATATCCAAAACAATTTATTTCCAATCTAGCCATATTCACAAGATTGCTTAAAAATTATGGTAGAAAACTATAACTTGTTCAAGAGCTTGCATTCATTCAATAAAAACATAGATTTCATAATATAAAGAATAGTGGGTAAGAAAGACTAGCATGCTTGGAAATTAGCTTCCAATGAATATTTTTTCTCTCAAAGCTCAATACCAAAACTCCGCTTGTTGCTCCTACTTTTAGCTTGCCCACAATTCTAAATTTGATCTCCAAACACTCTAATCTTACAAGCAAATGACTCTAAATCTCTCAATGAAAACTCTCTCTCACTCCTCTCAACTCACTACAAAAAAATAGACAAAAAATGGATATGAATGATAGAATGGAATAATGTCATGCCCTCTAAATTGCAACACTAAAAACCCTAGCATTAAAATGAAAATAAATAAATAAAATAAATGTAAATATTAAAAAATAAATTTAAATATTATTAAATTATAATTTAATATAATATTCTAAATATTAACACATATATAAAACTAATATAAATTTATAAATATAATAGTGAAATAATAAATGGATAATATATTAATATAAACATAAAATGAGCAATAGAAATGAAAACAATTAATTACCAAAGGCAGTAGTAAAGCAAAAAATGTATTATTATGTAATTAAAGACACATATTCTTATAACCTGTAAAATTTGAAGTAATACAAAAGCAACAAAAGGAATTGTTAGAATTAAGAAAGGCAACGATTGGATTCTAAGGGACATCTCCCAAAAGAGACATCTTTTGGTTATCATAAATACTGGAGATGGGATTAAATGAAGGGAAAAGGAATAGGATAATGTAAATAATTAATCTATCAAGAGAAGTGAGTATATTAAATAAGGAAGGTCTTAAAACTAATATAAAAATAATAAGAAATAGACAACATTTACATTATGAAAGGATACAATCAATTAGAAGGAAGAGAAATTATTATTTTGGAAGGCCATCACTCTTCGAAAGGATTTCCTTCTACAGAAAGACCTGAGATATAAATAGGAAAGAAAAGGGATATTAATAGATTCAATCAAGGGAGAGAGATGGAGAAATACACCTGCATTCAACGAAACATGGAAACTACAACAGAGGGAATGCATATATTGGAATAAGTACATTGACAAGAATACAATTAGGGAAGTAAATATAATTATTAATATATATAAATACATACACATATAAATACATATATGTATATATATATTCATGTGAGAATCATTATTAGGAATACTTACATATATATGTATGAAATATATATGTATTATACAATTATGCAATAATGATGCTTGTAACAATTATTGAGCATTATAAATTGTTATGTTTTCCTTAATATGAATATCAGTAATAGATTCTTATGTGCTTGATTTACATTAACTATATCCTCTGAATATTAAAGGTAGATCGATCAAGGAGAAAAGCACATACATGCTAGAAAATAAAAGGGAATCAACTTAGTTCATTACAATAGATCGTCATTACCATATATATCCTATATGTATGCATATTGCCTAGATGATAATAAGAATATTTAATAACTAATTTATTGTGATAAAGTAGGTGATGTGCTTGACTATGTAAAACCCATCTAGTAGGATGGGCCTAGGGTGGAGTGGTAGTTAGGAAAAGAGTTGATAGAGGCCACTTATGATCCTTACCTAACTCCCCAAGATAGAAATTATCTTTTAGGAGTCATGACCTTGATGGGGAAAGAAAATACAAGTTTCCAAGGAGGAGGGTTGTGGTATAAAACCTCTTAGGCTTGGTATATGGCTTTGAGCGGACCCATCATGTCCCTTCTCCCATAATTCTAATATGTTTTCTTTGTTGATAATCTATGGATGTGATGCAATTGTCTAACTCTAAAAAGCATATATACATATTTGTATATATTGTTCATGTGATGGATGGAGGATTCCAATCCAAGATTGCATCATTAAAGAAATATTTATTTGGTGAGATGAAACCCTAACCCTAGAATTTATTTCAATTTGTGATTTATGGGAAAAATCTATGGCAAAGAAAGTGAGGGACATTATAGTGGTATCAGAGCATGTTCCATCCATCCTATGGGACATACCCACTTTAACCGCCATTCAATTAGAACTAACTCATTTTACCTTCTTAAGTAGGCTAATGATGCATTTCTATATGTGTATGCCATTCATGCATATTACATGTATTCATGTGAATACTTTTTCCTTGTATACTTTGTGGCTTATGTGAATTCATGTGAACACTTTATGACTTATGTGTATACCTTGTGATTTACCTATATACTTTGCAACTTAATTGTGTTCAAGTGTATACTTTGAAAACTTATGTGTGTTCATGTGAATACTTTGTTACTTATACTTAATGACTTATGTGCATTCTTGTGACTTATGTGTGTTCATGTGTATACTTGGTCACTTCGTGTATTCATTTGCATACTCTATGGATTACATGTATGACTGTGGCATACGTGTATTTATATGCATACTTCATGTATGACACGTGTATGCTTCATGCTTCCTGTGTATACTTCATGTATTATGTGTATTCACTTGTACACGCTTCTTGTTTCATGTGTATACTTTACGTGTATTCATGTGTATGCTTCTTGCTTAATGTGTATGCTTTACATGTATTCATGTGTATGCTCCACATTTTTCCTATGTATACTTCATGTAGTGTGTGTATTCATGTACATATGCTTCCTACTTCATATGTATTCATGTGTATGCTTCATGCTTCTTGTGTATACTTCATGTATTATGTGTATCCACATGTATGCTTCATACCTTGTATATTATATATATGCTTCATGCTTTATATGCATGCTTCATATCTTATATGTATTTATGTATCTTTCACATGTATACTACATGTATTAAGCATATCCATGTGTTTGCTTCGTGTGTCTTCAACAAGATCATTACATGTATGTTTGTGATTACTTTATGCTTAAAAAATATGAAAATGTTAAAAAATTTGTTTGTCAAATTATCTAAAATTGAATAATGAAGAGTTGTAGTTATTTAAGTGGGAAGGTGTCAAAATCTCATCCCTACCATCATTTGAGGGATCTAATTAAGGATAGAATCTTAAGTAGTTTCACAAGATGCTTAAAGCAGGGTCTCAAAGATAGTGAAGATGGGTAAAAAGGGGAAAATTTGTGACCCTACAAACATGAAAGACTATGACTACCTCAATAATAAAACATAAAACAGGGGAATCACCTCCTTGTAAAGAAACCACCAATAGGAAATGAATCTAACAATAAACTTGTAAGTAAAGTATTGCTATCAAGGGCAGCCATGAAGAGTGTTGACTCCTTCAAGAAATGAATATGAGGGATGAATCAATAAGCAACAATCACTCATAAAGAAATCAAGCCATTAAAATATCAAAGATATCCAATGCAACAACATGGTCGTTCAAATAAAAAGTATTTTTTCTATTCATTTGGAACAAGATTAAATTTACAATCAAGTTCATACCAAATATAATCTACCTTGCAACCTACAAATTCGATCTAGTGATCTTACCTTGTGAACCAAATTCACTCCTATATATAATATCTAGAGTAGATCACCTCATCTAAGGTATTCTTCTCCTAAGCTCTTTTCTTAATTAGGTAGCTCTACATTCATGAACCTGATGCAAATCAAGCTACAACAAAATAAATACATAGGCCTATGCTAAGTTACATCATGGGTCTATAACCCACAAATCCCAAGATCATTCCCACTTTTCAAACTTGGGGATAAATTGATATTCTGTAAAATGAATTAGGCAAGACAAACAATACATTTCCAAGATATGACAATAATCTTATATGAGGAGTAACAACCTCCAATTAATTTAGAAGTTGGAAAAGAATTGATATTAGTGTAAACCTATTGTTTGATTACAAATGCTAAACTATTTTATTGACTTGATCAATTCAATAAATTGGTACTTAAGTATTATCTAGGAAATATATACTATCACTAATGAGTCTATGACAAGATGATTGGTCTAGGTTAGGTATTACAAGAACCTATAAGCTATTATGTCCTTATTTGAATCAACCTTGCCTCAAACCTTGTTTGAATGATTATATGAAATAACCTATACTTGATTTAAGGGAAATACACCTAGTTGATGAAGTAGGGAAAAAAATGGGGGTACAACTCGTAATAAAGGAAATTTTTATTCACAACCTCTCCCATAATGTGTCATGATGAAGGATGAAACATTTTTTCCATTAAAGTTTTCAACAAGGTTAGACGGGTTTGAATTATTTCCTAAAATCCTTGAGGTGGTGAAATAAGAGAAAACTTGTCTTAAGTAACAAGTCTTTCCAATTTCCAACCCTTGGGTTTGAAATCTACTAGGAAATAGTAGTACATAAGAGGATAGAATTAATCTTGTTAATAGTATAATAACAATCACTCTCTAAAGAAATCATTTTAGTAGTAAGTTAGACATAACCAAGACAATCATGACTAGCTATAGAGTTTTCAACTCCTAAATGCATCAAAGTATCAAAACAAAAGCTAATTATGTCATAAGAGGGAGCAAGAAAAATCTATAAGGTTGATTTTGGAGCTTGGTAAATTAGGGATAACCCTAGTTTGTGACTGCTTGAGAACAAGCAATTTTTGGAAGGGTAGACTATCATGCCCCTGAAATTGCAACACTAAAAACATGAGCATTAAAATGCAAATAAATAAATAACAATGTAAATATTAAAATATAAATTTAAATATTTATTATAATTAATATAATACTCTAAGTATTAACACATGTATAAAACTAAAATGAATTTATAAATATAATAGTGAAATAAGAAACATATAATATATTAATATAAACATAAAATGAGAAATAAAAATGGCAGTGATTAATTACCAAAGGTAGTAATACAATAGCAACTATATTACTATGTAATGAAAGACACATATTCTTATAACTCAAAGAATTTGAAGTAATACAAAAGAAGCAAAATACATCACTAGAATTAAGAAAGGTGACGAGTCAATTCTAATGGACATCTCTCAAAAGACACATCTTTTGGGTATCATAAATATTGGAGATGGGATCAAATGAAGTGAAAAGGAACATGATAATGTGATTTTTTTTTTATTCATAAACTGTGGGGGAAGGGGCCCACTCCCTCTATTAAAAAATAATAAAAAATTACAAAATTTTGCAGCATAGTAGAGAAGAAACAAAGAAGGCCAATAGCCTTAAGAAGGGAAAAGGAGAACTAAAGGAGCATACAGAGGAATAAAGAACTGAAAACACATCTCTAGAGATGATACAAAGACTCAAAGACTCACAAAAAGAGTAGAAAAGGCTCAAAATCCACAAAAATGCTACACCTTTTGAATCTTTCAAAGGAGAAGCACGTCCAAAGTCTGTTGAGAGCCTGCTCCCACCACTTCTAAACCTTCAATGTGAATATTTTCAACTTCAAACTTCCTCCCAATGATACAATTTGGCTTGCAGTTAGGTTTTGATTTTCCATTTAAAGACTGAGAAATCCCAAGTCCTAGAGGAGGATCCAACATGAAATCATCAAAGCAATCATGAGCCTGCTTATCCAAGTCCTCCATGAAAGGATAGGTTCCATCAGAATCAAAACCATCCTCCTCCAACCCAGAAGGAGAATCAAGAGGACTCTCATGGATAGGAACAATTGGAAGAGAAGAGGGAGTTGTCGATCGGTCCAAATTCTATTCAGAAACTTGGGGAGGATAAAAAAAATCACCATAATTGTGCCAAATGAACCTAGTATCCAAAGCACCACCCTTTTTGACCCACTTCTTCAAGCAAACATTCCTTGCTCCAACCAAATGTTTGAGGGAACAAGCCTCAATTTTGTGGTCCAAATTGTTACAATGAAAGCATCGAAAAGAAAAACCATCATAATTTAAAAACTAAGTCCAGACACCATGAGAAGAATGGATCCAGATGAAGTGAGAGAGAGGTTTCGATATATCCACCATGGCACAAATCCTATAAAATTTACGATTTAGAGCCATTGGGTCAGAATCCATTTTGACAAAAGACCCCACCTGGTTGATCATATTGCTCAATGAATCTGAATTTCGCAAAACCAAGGGAAGATTATAAAGCCTAATCCAAACATGAATAAGAGTAATCTTGGTAGTGGCAGGATCAAAGAAAGGTGACCAAGGAGAAATAAAGAGGCTCGGGTGCCCAAAGAACCAAGGCCCATTCTACAAAACATAATTACAATCCTCTGAAGTATAAAAGGTTATCAGGAAAAATCCAAAATCCAAAGATTCTATAGTAGGGAGAGAAAGACCACTCTAGGTGCATTTGATCCAATCAAGAACTGAAACCACTGAAGGGAACCTATGCAAACATCTCAACACCACAAAATGATTTCCATAGTCCTCAGTAATAGTAGCAATACAACCATTACATAAGCAAAAATCTACTAGTTCATTGGATAAAGAGACAAAAGAATCCCCAAATGAAAGATGGTTGTCGCTAGATTGAGGACCACAGACTGAATTTGGTGGAGGGAGAGGAACAAAAGACTCAGGAGGCTTGGTTGGACTAGGTTTTTTCAGTGAAGCATGATCACAAAAATGGTATTAGGACATAATAACCTGACCACAATAACCCTGTACACAATAACCCTGCCATAATAACCCAAGGACAAAATAACCCAAGGTCATAATAACCCATGGACAAAATAACCCATCGTCAAAATAACCCATGGAAAAAATAACCCATGTAATTTATAAATTTTGTTTTCCTTTCTCTATATTCTTATGGGGATATTTTGTCCATGGGTTATTTTGACCACGGGTTACTTTGGCTTGGGTTATTATGACCCTGGGTTATTTTTTCCTTTTTTGATCAGATTATTCTATCTAGGGTTATTTTGGCTAGGTTATTATGTCTTGTAACCTCACGACAATAATTTGAGCAAACATGAAAGGGGTTAGCCATTTTTTTGCACCCATCCACAAACTCGAAGGGCACCACACCAAAAGAAATATTTGGGTCATTCATATCCAGATGATCAAAAGCACGAGGGATAGGAGAAGGGGGCGGAAACAGATTCAAAGGTCCCCTAGAGTGAAGGGAATATTGCTTCCTACCCACCCTAGATGCAACACCTCGACCACTGCGTTTTGCACTAGAGACACGCAAAGGTCTGCCATCCGCACAAGCCTGCACACCACCATTCATCTGGCATCCATCCCTGTGCACATCCAAAGAGATCTCTACATTGGGATAACCTTCACACATATTTTCTTATGATAATGGAATAATTAATCCATCAAGAGAAGAAAATATATTAAATAAGGTCTTAACTAATATGCAAATTATAAGAAATGGGCAACATTTACATTATGAAAAGTTGTGATCAATTAGAAGGAAGAGACATGATTTTTTGGAAGGACATCACTCTTCCAAAGGATTTCCTTCTACATAAAGAAATGAGATAAAAATAGGAAAGAAAAGTGGGATCAATTGATTCAATTAGGGGAGAGAGATGGAGAAATAAACCTGCATTCAGTTAAACCTAGAAACTAGAACAAAGGGAATGCATATATTGGAATAAGTATCATTGACAAGAATATAATTAGGGAAGTAAATATAATTATTAATATTATATAAATATATGCACATATAAATACATATATGTATATATATCCATGCAAGAATTATTATTAGGAATACTTATATATATATTTGTATGAAATATATGTATATATATGTATTACATGATTATGGAATAATGATGCTTACAATAATTATTGAACCTTATAAGTTGTTATGTTTTCCTTAATATGAATATGAGTAATAGATTCTTATGTGCTTGATTTACACTAATTATATCCTTTGAATATGTCATAACCCAATTTTTATTGCACTTCAATTATAATACGATAAATTGAATTATTGAGGAAATTCAATATGTTAAATGAAAATTTTGAAAGAAGTCGATCATCTTTTGACTATGTGATCTTTTGAACTATCTTATAATTTATCATGATTGAATGTCACTGATGAACTGTGTAAGTGCAAGTGTGTGCAAATGTAGGAAAATAGGTTGAAGGATGAAAACACAGTTGAAGTAGGATCATTTAGCTAGATTGAATGGTAAGATTAATGGAATCTAGATGCACACACCACAAAACAACATGATAGATTGCATTTAAACCTTCATATAGAAAATTATATTGATTTGATTCGAAAAGATTCAATGTTTTTAAAAAATAGCCTTGTGGAATGCTAAACATGTGATTTCTTATTCAATTGCCTATCTTGATCTTGTATATTCAAATTTGAAAGAAAGTGATAGCATGGTTAAACACATATATGTATGTATTTAAAAAAAATGTACTTAAAGGATAAGAAAACCATTTCATTTAAACATTATTGTTTGAATAAAATAAAATTCCATCCTTATTTAAATAGTATCAATATATGTACATATAAACATATATATATACAATGAATTTCGCAAAGACCCTTTGGTCTAGCACATTCGCGTTGAAGGTGGAATTGCTCCTATGATGGAGAGGCTCGTGGTTCACGACCCTAATCTATCAACTCAGTTTGTTAATTCATGGAAGAATCAACATGTTACCATTGGTGGAATCTCCTTCATGGTGGAGGAGGAAGATATCATGCAGGCTACAGGTCTCCAGTTCTCTGGCATGAATCATCCTAAACATTCAAAGACCCAGGAAAATGACATTATGAATAATTTTTTTGTGGGAGAGGAGGCATCAGTGTGCAACCAGTATGGGTTTGAACAAGAGGCACTTCCACAACTGTGGAACTAGGTGTGCCTTGCTTTGATAAAGTATATTACGCTGGAAGGAAGGTACAAGACTTTTTACTACTACGATTTTCCCTTGTTAAATCATCTCAGGCATAAAGTTCTTATGAGCTTTCCCTTCTACCTACTTCTAGACCATGAAAATTTGATTGAAAAATGTATTGATTCGGCTGTTGCTAACCCTAATGAACCTATTCCCCTACCTCTCCATTAGGGTCTTATCCTAAGACTCTACCATTTCCACTTGGCTTTGTGCCCTCTGAAACTTATATCAGTTGTTCATATTAAGGAAATTGAGCCCTCCTCTGTGCCCAACTTGTTCCCAGCTGAATCTAAAGGCCCTATTAGAAAGAGCCTTCTGGCCCCTATTGAGAAACCCAAACCTGTTGCAAAAAAGCATAAGGGTGCTGATGGAGCTGCCTAGACCAGTATGGTTGTTAGCTTATTTGACCTAAAATCTACCTCTGCTAAGACCCCTAGTAAGCTTGGTATGAAAAAGAAAGGTAAGCAGGAGAAGGTGCCTCCTAATAAAGGAAAGAATGTTGTAAGCAAGGATTTCTTGGGTGATACGGTGGTTGCAGAGACCTTGGTTATTTGTTCTTACGCCATCATTAGGTGCTCTGGTAGGTTGGCTAAAAATAAGAAAAAAGAGAAGATTAGGGATTTGGATACTGAAGAGGAGTTGTCTGACAGAAAAGGTAGCGATGTGGAAGAGGTGTCAGCGGATGAGGATGAGGCAAAAACTAGAGGTCCTTCCTTTGTGTCTGACAGTGGTTTACCTCAGAAGGAGGGTTTGGCCTCCCATTCATCGAAGCCCCTAGAGATTGAGAATAATGATCCCATCTACACTATGGGCAGTGAGGAGGAGATTGGTATGTTAAAAAATAGACAGGACATCCTAGAAAAAAAGCTCGTTGGGTGGATCCGCTTCATGGTCAAGATGATTCATAGTGTCACCAGTAACATGTCAGCTTCCATGAAGGATGAAATAGGGATAAAGAAGACTGAGGACCACTAGGAGTGGGTCTGTGATGATATGGTCCAGTTGCTGTCAAAGAATTGGGAAAAGGCCAACTAGTATGTTGTTGGTTTGTTGTTTGTCCATGTGTGATGTCAGTCTTTGTCTGGGTTTAGTTAGGTTTTTTTTAGGTGTGGTGTTGTAGATAATTTTTTTTTGATCTAGACTTTTTGGCCCTTATGGCTCTCTGTGTAGGGTATAGCACCTTGTAAATGCTACTTACATTATCAAAAACATATATATACAAATATATATATATATATACATATGCACACACACATATATAAGAATGTACAAATGTGTACATATACATATATATATATATATATTCATTAAAAAAAATGAATATGGGAATCTAATTTAATAGATATCACTATTGATTTCAAGCAAAAATCTTTTAAAAAAGACAATATGGGAAGAGAGTGGCCTACCAACTTAATGAAGGAAAGATATTTAAAATACATAAGTGGGTGGCCAGTTAATGGAAATAATGATTTGAAATGACCCCTTTAGTGGATCACACAGGACAAATAAGGCAAGTTACCATTTTGGTAACATAACATTGAAGCCAAATTGAAGGAGAATGGATGGATCGATGAGTCCTAAGGAAAAATCCAAGGGAAAATCCACAAAATTAGAGGTAATCAATAGATTTATTTTGAAAATGCTTGCACTTCAAGTTTAGTTTATTCATAAGCATTGTATGTTTTGTTTATTTTCAATGATTCCATTGAATCGAAGTAAATATGTTTGATGATCTTCTATATGCAATCCTTTTTATTGAATTTGTTACATTATTTGTTGTATGCAAAGGCCATGTCGGTCATTCCTTGCTTGAACATGCTCTATGCATGCTTTTCCTAACAATATGAAAGCCGATTATTTTATACCTTGTAAATTTTATGCTGTCGCCACTTTTTATTTATCTCTTGCACATGTTAATTCTTAGCCATTCACATGGCTAATCAGGTGAAATTGATAGCTTGTGAATTGGAATGTAATGACTCTTAAATCATTCATCACCCCATCTAAGCGAAGGCTGAAAAATCCTTCACTGAAATCTTATGTTATACCATTCATTGTATGATAGAAGCCTATGGTATGCCACACCATATGGGTGTGATAACCATTGCAACCAATCTGCGAATGATGTATAACATTGTTGGCAACCTTGTCACCTCATCTACAAATAACGATGGAAAAGAATTGTGTTGTTCCATTGTTATTAGATGTGATTGTTTTACCATATCGTTGTGTTAATATTCCTTGTCACATCATCTACAAAGGGTGATGGAAGAATGATGTATCATTATATCTTTATGCTTGCATGTTAAGTATGTAAATTATCATTCTCTACAAATGAAACCTAGATCGTCCCTTTGGAAAAATGTAACCAAGCTGAGGGTCGACATGCATAGGCTTCAACCTTGGTATTGTTGAAAATTAAGTAACTGTCAACCGATTGTTGTCGTTCCATAGAATGAAAGTGGCATAAGTATGTTTATATCAATGAACGTGGGTTCTTCAAACCCCAAGAAATAATAAGATTGATTCCAGTTTATGTGTAAAATATTATTGTTGTTAAAATGACTAACTTATTTCGTTCAAATTCTATTACCTTGCAAGAAACAATATCAATATCATTTTTCCCTTTCTTATATGTATATTTATATATGAATGTTCTCAGAATGATAGAGAATTGAATGATAATATAAGAAAATTAGTTATTTCATTTCAAATCTTTGACCATGATTGTATTTGAATAATTAAGGGTCCTGGATGAGACTCGAATAAATGAAACACTAGTTAACTTGAAAAGTTGAAACTACAAACTTCTATAAACAACATTATTTTGCTACAAATAGTATTGTTTAGATAAAAACAACATGTTTTTTTATACAAACAACACATTTGTATGTGAAAAACTATTCAACATTTTTGTTCTTATTTCTTGAAAAAGGAAAATTTGCATCTTGTATTACTATCAAACAATATGACAATCTGTAGCAATATTTGAATGAAAGTAATTCATTATAATGGTTTTTATTTCAGAATGCATGCACAAATTAATAACTTAAGTAGGAACATATATGTGTATGCGCATATACCTTCATCTACGTACATACACATACTTGTGACATACCTTCTTTTGTTACTTATTTAATTCATTTTTATTGAATATTGAACTACATTGAATGTAATCATGTGACATGTGTATGAAATGAATGGATAATGTAATTAACATATCTAATGGATTAGTTTTTAATTTTATTTAAGTTGAGGAAATAAGTAGATTGAATTACTTTTTTGTAGATGTGTGTAAAGAATATTCTCTTGTTTGAGTAGAACGACACCTAAGTAGACTAGAGCACCTTAGGGTAGATGTTGCTAGAGGGTAGATAGCTGCTAAGGAATAAATTGTGTTGTATGCATCAACATAGTCTTTCATGAGTGTATGCATGTAGTTGTGAAAGATTATAGTCATATCTCTTTGATTTGTTGCTCCAACAAGACATGACATTCAATATGTACCACAAGGATAAGTGAAAGTTGTTTTATGTTGATCTTCATAAGAAATTCAAATTTTATTATATCCTGAGAAGTCGTCCATGAGTGATAGCATTTCATATCTCATTGTGAGGTCTACCATGATATCAATATTAGGCAACATGAAGTAATCTTTAGGACAAGATTTGTTTTAAGTCTCTAAAGTTTGTACAAACTCTGATTCCACTAGTTGGTTTCATTATGGGAACAATCTATTTGAAATCCAATTTTCATAATCTAGATGGATCGAATGAAACCAACATCAAGTAACTTCAATTTTTCTTTCACCAATAGTGAGATTTGGGGGTGCATTTTTCTTAACCTTTTCTTGAACAATTTTGCATTAGGAAATAATGGAAAATGGTGCAAAACCAACTCAAGATTTAGCCCAGACATGTCAAGATATGACCAAGCAAAGTTGATTTGTCTTTGTAAATAGAAACTAGTGAACTTCAAATTTTCTATGATTGTCAAAGATGCTACAAAGTGGACAATTCTAGGACTATTTTCGGTACCTAGATTGACCTCTTTTGATTTTTCTACAAGAAATGGTGAGGTTTATGGGGAGCTGTCCAATCCTCCATCCTTGGGAATCTTAGAGAGGTTTTGACCCTTGGATATGTCCTTTGATTTTACATTTTCATGGTCTAAAGGTACCTTTTGATTTTCACCTAGAGACCTGGTCTTTTTATTTTTCTCATTTTTGTGACTAGAGGATGGAGTAGACTCCCCAAAATAAGTTGTGTTATCAATTTTTATAATAAAGCCAACTTTATGATCTCTAATTGGTATTCCTTCTCGAAGTCCCATAAAATTGGCTATTGCTTCATCGTTCTCGAATACATCCAAACTTGGAGGTCCTTGTTTATCCTAATCTATAGTTGTGGGTGGAGAAGAGGTAGATCATGGTTGGCATCATTGTAGCTCAAGGATAAGGTGGATATATTAAAAATGAATGTATCATCAGGATGCTAAAAGGTTTTGATCCATACTTGATGATTGATAGATTTGGATTATGACAAGGATAGGTCAAGCTCTTGAAAGGATTTAACTATGTCATAGTCACTAGAGGATTTATTGAAACCCCATTCCCATTCATTGGAGTCTATTTCAATATGGTAATCCTTAGATTTCTTGATATCGTTAGAAGCGTTAATGTTTTTATCCAAAGGTAACTTAATACAAGGACTTTAAATTTTGGTGGTGTATACCCTAACCCTATATTCTTTGGTAACTTAGGAGGAAATAATGGTTTTTTCATTCCATGTTTGTTCAAGCCAAGAGAACTACATCCATCATATCCTTGTTGTTTCATGATCTTGAAGCCTTTTCCATATTGCTCAACTGGTATTTGTGATTACTTGTTTTCTTCTCCATCTTTGCAGATCCATGTAGAAATATCCTCACCTATAGCCTCTTTAATTAGTTCACCCCACTTACTAAATGTGGTGGGAGGATTACAAATGAAAACCTTAGTCTCCTTGTGAATAGGACAAGGCTTCCCATAAGATTTTGGTGAGGTGGGAAGCTTCCCCACAAAAAATAGGCTCTTAATGTTATATTCCCCACATCTTGTGTCATGGATTTGGACCCTAGGTTTGGATGGTGTAGGAGATGGGATGGATGATTTAGCTAATGACAAGGGATCAATGTAATGCAATGAGGTAGAGGAATAATCTTCCCGATTGATAGGCACTTGATGTTAGGTGGTCCCTTTTAGATTATTGCAATATTGGAAGGGGTCGGGATCACCTAATATAGTGATCTTGATGCCATTGTGGGGAAACTTAAGGCATTGATAGTATGTGGAAGGAACGGACTTCATGGCATGAATCCATGGAAAAATAAGAAGAAGGTTATATGGTAGATCTAGATCCAAGACTTGGAATATTATATTCTGAATGGCATGCCCAACCCTTACGAGAAGTGTGACTACACCTTTAGATAAATGCTCAACATTGTCATAGGCCTTGATGATAATTTTCTTAGATGTATCGATACATGCTTCAGAGACTCCCAATGTTGTGACCAATTATAGAGTGCATATGTTTAGACCTACTCTACCATCTACCAAGACTCATATGATTTTATGTTTGTTAATGTATATCTCAAGGTGTAACTAGTCATTATGGTTTGGTCTTTGTGTAGGAAGATCTTGCTCAAAAAATGTGACATGATGGCTAGTAGCCAAGTATCATACCATGGCCTGAAATTGGTTAACATTTAGGTCGGTGGGTATGAAAGTCTCTTGTAAGGCTTTTTCCAAAATAGCTTTGTGCTTAGGAGATATGTGAAGCAACTCAAGAATGGATATTTGTGCAGGAGTCTTTCCTAAATGGTCTAGGAGGTTATACTGACTTTTTGGTTGTAGATTAGAAGCAACCCCTTGCAAGACTACTTTAGATCTCCAAGTGGTAATGACACTTTCTAGATTTTTCTTGATGGAAATATAGAGACATTGTTATCAAAGGCTTGGATATTATTAACAATAAACTCATATGATATGTTGGTGTTATTGGCATTGTTGTTGGTATTATTTCATATACTAGAGGCTTTCCCTTTCCCATGGTCTTGTAGGGGATTCTTGAAAATAGTATGGTTAGCATTCGTCTTTCCCTTTGAATTATCCACTAATATGTCACCTTGTTCAATGAGGTCATGGATAAGGTCCTTAAGTGTCCAACATAATGATGCTTTATGTCTCTTGGTATGATGGTACTCACAAAATTTATTGTCGTTCCACCAAGTGGGCTTGAAGATCATTGGATCATAGGGTCTAACTTTTGGTAATTGAATGAAGTTTGATTGTAAGCATTTTTTTAGGATGAATTCAATAGGTTCCCCTAACAGTGTGTATGTTTTTTTTGGTCTATTTTCCCATGAAGAACCTCTTTTTTGATGATTGTTTTGGATTGCATTCGTATTTTGGTCTTGACTTGGTGTTGGATTGTTTGGTGTAGAAAGACCTTTGAGGTGAATGGTGGGTGGACCAAGTGTTAACCATTTTAGCATCAACTACCCCATCATTGGTGACATTTAGGTTCCTAGACC
The DNA here is from genome assembly GCA_007258455.2 of Sequoia sempervirens. Lineage (NCBI taxonomy): Eukaryota > Viridiplantae > Streptophyta > Pinopsida > Cupressales > Cupressaceae > Sequoia > Sequoia sempervirens. Next base: position 33,001 of record VDFB02254069.1, on the reverse strand, counting down.
AAAATTTACCTTTGTCATTTGGATTATTTTGATTTTATTTAAATATTTTGACCAATCCTTTTGCAACGAGAGCTTTCTCAATGGAGACTCCTTTTTCAATGACATACTCAAATGTGTTGCAATAATGGATTTGAAGTTCGTGCATTATTTATGTGTTGAGGTTTTCCACAAAGATATGGACCAACTATTTATTTAGTATGTGACAAGGAAATTTGATAGCCACACTTCACCATGTTTGTAAGAATGAAGTAAGTGACTCTCCTTCTTTTTGTTTGGTTGTTCATAGTTTCACAAGGGTTATGCCACTTTCAATGTTATATGAAAACTATGTGATGAATTTATCATCTAGTTAATTCCATGTTCTTAGCCTAGGAGGTTAATGTGTGAACCACTTAAGAGCCTTCCTTGAAAGGCTACATTGGAATTTAATCTCATCAAGTAAGTAGGCTCAAAATTGATATCTATGAATGTGGTATTGAATTCTATCACATTTTCTACTAGATCCCCCTTTCCCTTGTATTTGTTAAATTTTGGAATGTTCAAGTGTGGAGGGAAAGATGGCATGTATATGCTTTGAGCAAAGGGATGAGTACATAGTTCTTCCATTAATTATATTTTCTTTGTCCCACTCACTTACATGTTTTCCATTTGTTGTTGCATTGCTTGCATTTGTTGCATAAAAGTTACCATTGGTGATGGTGGTATGTTTGGTTTACTTTGCATGAGAGGGTTGGAGCTGGTATCAAATGTGTTTAAATGGTTATGGGATGATAAAAAAATTTGGTTTTGGAATTTGAATGTAAATGTTGGATTTGGGTTGATGTTTTGTTGAGAATTATTTGTGTTTCCTTGTTGTTAGTGGCATTGGTATTGTGTTGTGGTAAGGTTTGATTTAATTGTTGGACTTTTGGTATGAAGTTGGGTTTTGTGTTGCGATGTTGTTGTTGTAAGGGAGGTTGGTTGGTGTTTAGAGTCGACCCAAAAGACATGTTTGTGTTTGGTGTGGTGTTGGTTGTTTGGGTTTGTACTCTTTGTGTGGAAATGTGAATCCTTCTTATCTTTCTTGGATGATTTGGATTTTTCCTTGTGTTTGTGTTGGTGGATGGTGTGATCTTTTGAGTGTGGGTTGTGGAAAATGGATTTGCAAAATTAATACCCATGGCACTAGAGGATGGACCAAATTTATTGGAAAATGTGGGACTTGGTCCTTGATATGTTGGATGTGTTCTTTTGGTCCTAAATATTAGAGTAGGGGGAATGTTTGTAGTTGTGACATTATGTGTAGTACCCCCTAGAGACAAGATAGTGTGCATTTTTTGTGAGGAAGATTGACCTTGTGTATGTACATCTATTTGTAATTTGTACAAAATGTTTAATTGTGTAAGTATGTATGTACATATATGTCATCTCAAAACAATGTTTACAAAATTTGGAAATATCATTTGAAGAACATCTCAAACTCATGCTCAGAATGTAGTAGGTCTTCACGCCACCTGATATCAAAAAGGTACAAGCAATATCAATGAAATCATAAAAACATACATATTTTAATTTATATAAAACTATCTATATGTACACTTTAAGAGTATTCCACACATGTGTGTAGGTTGAATCCAGGAATCTTCTCCTTTTTGTTTCAAAGTATGATCTATCAAGGAAATGATGGCTTAAGGATACAAAATAGAATAATAAATCAATTTTAACTATTAATGTACAAGAAATATCAATATATAATCAAAACATGTATTTGAATATAATTTAACTAATAATTACCTATTTTTACCAAGTATTCCATGTTGTCTAGGTTGAATTTGCATGGACTAGATCCCTTTTGTGATTATGGCTTAAGGATCTATAAAAGGACAATTTAAATCAATTTCAACTAATAACACACTTGACCAATATCAAAACATGTATTTAATCTATTTAAAAGGACAATATAAAACTAAAACTATATTTACCTGTATTTACTTATGCCATTGTACCATCTGCATCCTCTCTTTTGTGCAATGCATCTGTCATTGTCTCATGCTCTTCCATAGAAAATTTCCATAGCACTTTATTTGCAGGTCTTCCATGATACCGATCTAGTTTTATATTTGTTGCCACCACCAAATGTGAATAATGTATAATATTTTTATGCGTTTCATAATCTTCGAATGAAGGTAGACCATTCGTCCTTGTCAGGTATTTTCATAGCCAAGTGCCAACAACCACCACTGATCCTATTTGAAAACATGAAAATCATCATCAAATAAGTTCTCAAAATTTTCTTAAGGGGAACAAAGACTTGTTCTAAAAAATTTCTTAAGGGGATCAAAAACTTGTTATCAAAATTTTCTTAAGGGGATCACCATACTTGTTGGATAATGACATCCATCATCATCTTATCGAGGTGATATTAACTTATGTTTAGTCTCCACACAACGAGCCAACCAATATTTTGTTTTCTCTTCACTCCCCTCAGGTGCAACAAAAACATACACATGTCCTGCAAACAAAATTTGATTTAATAACTTGCGCATATCCATATAAATAATTTAGTATTACAAAATAACTTAATAAAGTGAAATAAATTGAAATAAATTGAATTACATTACGTTCTTGTACAAGGTTTGAAACACGGTCATAGTCTTTAGATGCAAACACTTAGTCATTTTCTTCAATAGTTCTTTCATATTGATCATGTACTTGTGTAGGTGTCAATCTTCTTTTCTCCCACTATTCAACCCATTCTATATTTTCACATGCTTCCCAATCTCCTGAGATATAAAACTAACAAGAACATGCAAGATCCCTTGTCCAGATAGTCCATGTGCTTGCTTTCGAACTCCTAAATGAATTCCATTTAGTAGATTTATTGACTGTCTCACAGTCAACTCTAGGTACAATGTTCTCTTCTTCAACCAACCAAAAGAATCGATGAATTGTAGAGTTCTCACTCAAACCAGGTGTAGATAATCTTGTATTACACCAATCCACAATACCACATACATCTTTAAATTTTACTGCATCCTCAAATTTTAATTGTTCTCTAGAAAGAATTCTTTTGACACACACACCAGCTCCATCATGTTCTCCTTTACCATGCCCAGCTTAAAAAAAACTCCATCCATGTTGGACATTAAGTTCCTTGTGAACCCTACTTAGTGAATAGAATATTCGAGCATTCTTGAACTGCCCCATACAATTATCTGACCATATGAGGTGTTCTTTCATATGGATTCCTCTTTTTCTTAAATTTCTATAAAATATATTGAAATAGTATTGAACAAACTCTGACAAGTGTAATCAGTTGTCACTCAAATAAAAAATGATAATCCCTCAAAAAATTTCTATCATCGTCAGTGCTATCATTTGCATGAATATAAACAATATGGACAAACATAGCTACTTGGATTGAATTATAATACTGTGATTGAATTTCCTCTTGCAGAGCTAGAGTATAATTTTCCGCAAAATCAACCACTGAAAGTATAGTACCAATTGGAAATGTGTTTCTACATGCCCAAAATTGGCCATCAAGCCATCGAGCATGTTGAGAGTGCATGACATATTTTGGTACAATCTTATTCTTAAATTCACTCATGAATGCATGCACACTAACTTTTTCTGTAACTAAATCACAACGCTTTCCTTTTTTTCTATCTTTTAAAGAATATTTAACATTCTTAAATCTTTTAACTTCTACTAATTGTTGTCCAAAATCATCATCAACACTTTCATGCATACAAATTCTTAAGAATGAAAGATTGACATAGTCAATGCATTGTCCAGAAATACAAGAACTTAAATAAAACAATTTACCATTAGATCTTTCACAAAACAAAGCTGAAATAAACTCCCTTATTACTTCAGGTGGCATATTAATACCACATTCCTGTATAATCATGTTAGTATGCGAGGTACAATGTATATATCGAAAAACATCATAAAAATAATAAAATTGAACATGTGTTTTACAACAAGAAGATATTCGTTGCTTATTAATTTTTACATACCAGGGTTTACATTTTTCAAAAGACCTTTGACTTATTTTAATATTACCAAGTAAAACTAAATCACCACAAAATTTTCTATAAAATTTAGTTTGTGTTGTATCTAATAGGTGTTTTGGGTGAGGATCGTGATGGAACCCACCCTTAATTTTAAAACAGCTCTAGCATTAGATGAAACCCTAGTATTATCATGCCAATATTTTTCGATCAAAGATTTAATTTCAACATTCAATTTCATCTCAGACCTCAGGATTCTACCACTAAAACTCCAACATTGGTTGATAGGATCATTTTCTATACTTTCTCTTCTTTTTTTCGCTCTTAGCAATGTTTTAGGATGTATTTTTAAAACTTTACTAATATTTCTTACCATTATTTTCTTCAAAGTTGCTTTATTAACTATAGCAGTTGTTATGACTCTTCTTGCTGCATTTTTATCTTTAGATTGACTATTTTTCCCAATAGATTGAATGGCACTAGGAATAGTAGACATAACATGTTTTAATGATTGATCTTTTATTTTTGGTTTAACAAAAAAGCCTAACCTTTTCATTATTTTCCTAATTTTTTGCATTCTCATCAATTGTATCATTAGTTGACATTGAAATGCAATTTTTTTTACAATAAAATAATTTGTCGTATATTCTATTCACATGTGTTCTTATTTACCTCTAAGAAATTTGACTAGGAAGATTATCGAAAACACCACTTTCAATTTTAAAAAAGGTATTTTCATTAAATTCAACATCACATTCTAGATTTTCATCTTCATATTCATTTTGATTTTGATTTTCAACTTCAAAATGATTTACATTTTCATCTTCATTTTCATCAACAAAATGATTTTCATTTTCATTTTCATCAGCAAAATGGTTTTTGTTTTCATTTTCAACAAAAGGATCATTCTCATTTTCATTTTCAAAAAAAGATTTTTTTTTTCATTTTCAACAAATTCTATAAAAGTTTCATCTCTCTGAACATTAAATCTCAACATCATTAAGTCCAACATCTTGTAAAACTTCTACATACGAATCTACCATTTCACTAACATGTGGATTTGAAGACGTACCTGGATTTGTGCATATTGAAACATTATCCATAGCATTGAAAGAGGGAATTGAAGACATAGTAAGAGTTTCTTGTATAATCATATTCTTCTCCAAATTGACTTCTTGCAAATTAGCTTCGTCTACAACCATGGTCTCCTCAATATTTTCATCTTCAATAGTTGTGGAATTGGATGCTCCCCCATCATTCATTGATTTAATTCTCATTCTTCTTTGTCTTTGTCTTTGTCTCTCCTCTTCATTTGCTTCAATTTCTTCAGGAGTCAATGTCTTCCTCCTCTTATTACGAGCTTTATCTCCTATGATTATAAAATTCTCAAGCACAAATGAATGTCAATAGTGAAATTATTCAAAAAATTCAATCCAAATTGGAAGTTCAAGACCTATAAGGAAAAAATTCTTCCTCTTGTGTTCCTCAAAACAAGTATCTAAAACTAGCACAATTCCACTTTAAAAACTATTTTCTTCATGCCTCTGAAAAATTCAATCCATAGCAAGCTGAAGACCTTTTGTTTCTCAAAACAAGTACAAAACTAACACAATTCCACTTCAAAAATGGTTTACATGATGCCTCCTTTGAAAAAATCAATCAAAAATGCAAGTTCACGACCTGTAAAGACAATAGTTGATGAAAAATAGCCCAATTTTACTGCTCTCGGCTGTACATGTGAAGCTATAGACTTCACAGTAAATTTAAACATGTGAAGTTATAGACTTAAAAGTAAATTTAAATAAAACGTTTAAAAACAAGCGGGATCCCATTTTATAATCAGGATCCTATTCCCAATATTAAATGTGGGGACCATTGACAAAGGAATTGGATTCCATTTGTAAATGGGATCCCATTTCTAAAAAAATGAAATTGGATTTTCTTTGCGGTTGGGTTTTTTCTTTGTATTTTGGTTCAGGAAAAGCATTGGGAATCCGAACCTAGGCCTTCAGGCTAGTTTGACCTACAAGTTGAAGGTCCTAACAATGTTAGACAAAAATACTAAGTTTGGACATATGGCTGACGACTTTTTTTGCAAAAAAATTTGACAAAATTAAAACCCATTTTAGATGAGAAAATGCAAATTCCAAATATGTAATTTTTTTACAATTGGCTTATTTTTTCTATTTTTCAATTAATTTCTAATGAAACTGGTCCATAAACTTTAAATATCAAGGTTTTTTACTATTTTAATAACTTTTGATCAACATAACATTTTGACAAATGGATTGCACGAGAAGAAACTTCAGACAATTTTTTTCAATTTAAAAAAAAAATTCAAAAAATGATAAGTTTAGGTCATCTTATGCATGTTGTACATGATGATTTTTCAAAATGACAAATATGCCTAATAAAAATTTAACAAAAAAACTATTCAATAAAAAATTATAAAAAAATATCGAAAACAAGATTTAGTGAGTCACAAATATTTTCCCAAAAGGATTTAGAAAAAATATGATAATTTAGCTCAAAATATGGATGTTGTACACTTGCATGGTATGGTAAAAAAAAGTGACTTTTAAACAATGCTTTTTAGAAATGCCTATTGAAATTCAATTTGTACAATCTGGGTATTGAAATAAATTACATACTTGGAAACTAGACTCCAAGTACTACATTTTATGATTAGTGACTTTTTGTAGATTCCATCTCTAAGTGCTTCAAATTTTAAGGTCAAATGTGTCAAATTCTAAAAATTAGGGAAAACACTTCCACTTTTTGGCCAAAAAATGGACTCAACTTCTTGCCAGCACCCATAGGCAATAACACTTCCTTCCCGTATACTGGCTCATATGGTGAAGTCTTTAGGATTTGCTTGGGGCTTATTTGGTTTTCCCGAAGTGTTGCTTTTAGGTTCTAATGCCACTCTCTTTGATGCTCTGACTCGATTCTTTTAATGAGTCAGACTAAATTTTTATTAGTCGACTTGGCTTAGACCATTTCCCTACGGGTAATAGTTCAAAGATGTCTCTCAGAATATGTCATGCTTAAGTGTGAATTGGCATATCTTTGAACCCAAGAAGGATTTTGCATTGTCAGAGATGATTGTCTTTGGTAGGCTAAACCTTGTTACCTGTTCTTCAAGAAAGTTCACAATCTCCACTTCCATCATATTCTTCAGGGGCATGACTTCAATCCATCTGGTAAAGTAGTTTGTAGTTGTAAGGATCCATTTATGTCCAACACTGAAGTGGGATTAATCATATTGATGAAATCCAATCCCCATTGTGCAAAGGGTTCTTCAACCACTATCATATTTAGAGGCATTGTAGATTTTTTCCTTCTTCCTATGAACAATTGGCATTCTTTGTAGGATTTAACTAGAGAGTGTGAGTCATTGAACAATGTAGGCTAGAAGTACCTGATGCACATAATTTTGATGGCTGTGGTATTTGCAGAAAAGTGTCTACCATTGGGACTGCTATGAAAAATGTTTAGAATTCTTTTTGCTTGCTCTAAGGTGAGGTACCGTAGTAGAACACCATTAAATTTCCTTTTGAAAATGACTTCTTCGATGAGTGATATATGCTATTCTGCAATCTATAGAATCTTCTCTTCTAAGAAGGGAGGCCCATCAAACATTTCCTAGTCTTCATGAATCTCATCCTATCCACCAACCAGCAGCCTTTAGATTTAGATTCATTCATCAGAACCAAATTGGGATAGTCCTCCTTAGTTGCTACTTCTTCGTCATGTGCCAGATACTCGCACAATCCTGTTTCTTGCATGGTCTTCATGGGCCTGACATCAATTTCATATTCAAGATTTTAGTAATCCAGTTGTCCCTATTTTTTGTGACTTCTCCTTCCATAATGTATTCACACACTAGAATGCACAACATATACAACCACCTTGTTGCAAGATATGAATTGTCAGAACTTCTTGAGCCCCTTAACAATGGTGAATGCTCTCCTTTCAACGAAGTTATAGTTCATCTCATAATCCTGTAAGGTCCAAGAGTGGAATGCTATTGGATGTTCTCCTTTTCCTTCATCATCATTTTGGGTCAGAGTAGTAGTAATACTGGATTTTCTACTAAACACATACATTATGAAGTCCTTTGATAGGTCTAGGTTTATTAGAAAAGGATATGAAGAAATAGCATCTTTAACCTTCTCAAAGGCTTCTTTGGCCTTTTTTATTAATTTGAACAATTGATCCTTCTTGAGCATCAAGGTAATAGGTCTAATTAATCTTGCAAAATCATAAATGAATTTGGTTACAAAATTTACCTTTCCTAGGAAGGACTGAACTCCCTTTTTGTTGATTAGTAGGGGAAGCTCTTTGATTGCCTTCGCCCACTCCAGATCAATTTCAATTCTATCTTTGGACACCATGTGTCCCAATAGTTTTCCTTGTGGAACTTTGAAAACACATATTTTTGGGTTCAGGGATATCCCAAACTCTTGTAATTTCTTAAAAACCATTTCTAGATGATAAAAATGATCATCTTTAGCCTTAGAGAATATCGTTAGATCATCCAAGTAGATTAAGATAATGTTCTTGATCAATTCTATGAAAGCAATATCCATTGCCCACTGGAAGTAGCTCACGTATTTGAGAAACTAAACAGAATTTTTGCATAAGTGAACGTTCCCCACTTGGTAGTGAATGCTTTTTTGTGCTAGTCCTCCTCTTTTACCTAGATCTGGTTGTAACTAGAGAAGTCATCTAGCAGAGAAAACATTTCCAAGCTAGCCACCATTTGCAATATAGACTCCATGGAAGGCAAGGGTAGTGGACCTTTAGGGATGCTTTGTTCATATCCCTGAAATCAACACACAAGCAGATGTCTCTATTCTTCTTTTGAATAGGAACTAGGTTGGATACCCATGTGTTGTTCTTGATTGAGAAGATGATCCAGGATTGAATTAGCTTTGTTAACTCTTGCACCATCAATGCCTCAATCTTCAAATTAACTGGTCTCTGCTTCTGTCAGATGGGTTTTTCTCCTTCCTTCATTTCTATAGTATGTTGTATGATTTTGGGATCTTATTCCTTGAGGTCATCATACGACCAAGATACTAGTCAATATTTTTCACAAAAATGAATGATCCTTTCTTTATCATGTTGCAGAACATCATCTCTGACCTTAAGCTTCCTTTTGTCCCTGACCTTAAGATCTTTGTAGTCACTTTTTTCTAATACAAACTTCCTCTTTTCATTCCTTGCATCATCACAATCAAATAGGTTTTCAAGAGTGACCAGTCCTTTTGGAAGCTTGTTGGACCTCAGTTGAATAATTTTCCCTTCATAGGTTTCTACAATTTTTGGTTGGAGTTGATCTAAAAACTCTTCAGAGTGTTGAATGAATGAGGTGATGTGCTCATCACTTTCGAACACTTTCCAGCTTTGGTCAATATGTAGGATTTTCGGTCAGACAATCACTCGCACAGAGTGTATGTTATAAATTAGGTCAGAAATAAGGTCAAATTGAGATCTTATCACCATCATGCGATCCACAACTACATTCTTCTCTCTAGGAACCATTTGGATATTGAAGGCTTCAAAGCTTTCAATTAGGTCCCAAAATCTATGTCTATATGATCTCATTTAGACATTCTTTGTTGTGGAAAGCCCTAAGACTTGATTGACTACTAGATTGGAGTCTCTGAACACCATTATTTTTTTAACACCCATCCGCTCTGCAAGACTTAGACCTTGCACTAGGCCTTCATATTCAACTTCATTGTTTGAATGGGAAAACTAAAAGTTAAAATAACTAAGGGTCTTTTCATTGGATGGGGACATCAAACATATTCTGGCTCCTGCACCAACTTTGCCTCTTGCTCCATCAAAATTCAATGTCAATAGCTATGAGGCTTGACCACCTTTGGATTCTCTCATGACCTTCGGAATCACTTGATCTTCATCATAGATGACATAGGTTCCCAATTTAGTGGCATGATAATTGTCAAAAGGATCACTATCTATAAATTCACTCAAGAGGACTTCTTCTTGATCAGTTTGATTTTTGGTCACCTTCTCATCCTCTAGTAGCTCAGTACAATACATTTCCTCTTTGGTGATAGAGGTATGAGTGGCCTCAAATTTGATCATAGATTCATTTGTTGCATGTTCCAAATGTAAAGTTTTAGACACTATCTTCATTTTAGCTCCATGTCTAGTCCTGAGGATCAAATGTGACCAATCCAAGGAAAGATATCCACCTATATTGGAAGTGAACTCTTGGGATGAGCAAAGACTGAACATAGGGGGGATGTCTATGATAACGGTATCTTTTGGAACTGTGATACTCAAGCAGGAAATAGATTTAAGGAGAGGTTCTTTTTGAAACCTACGATTTCTACCTTGTTCCCATCAAGCTACATAACCCCTCTGTTTAAAGATTCATAGCTAAGTCCTAAGGCTATAGCTATCTGCTTGGGCATGACTATGGTACTAGCACTAAATTCAATCATAGAATTGTGCAACAACTTCTTGCTCACAATGAGAGTTAAGAAGAATATTTTTGGTTTAGGCTTACCTTTAGTTTCAGTAGAAGCTTCCTCTCCATTGTTTGTGAGGACTTTGACCTAAGATTATGAATCGATGTCCTTTCCTTTAGAGAGTTGATTTGTTGTCTTTGTGCCTGTATCTTCCAACAGGGACTTCTGCAGCAACGAATTTTGCTCTGGAATAGTTAAGATATCCCAAAGAGATACATTAGCAAAGGATTTCTTCAATTGTTCCACCACATTGAATGTTGGTGGATTCAAAGAATTTTGTTCCTTAGCCCTTGTTATAACAATATCCCTTCATGGTTGAAATTTTTGTGCAATTACGGAGGTACTAGGAGCTTGGTCAGGAACACTTTTGGGCTTTGGGATGAATAATTCACCCGTGAATCTCCTTATTGAGCGAGTGTTATAATCTAATTGCACTTGTAGGGTCTTTGATGTGGAGGCATCATTCGCAAACACTACCTCTTCTTCTTCCATCCATGAGAAGAGTGTGTGGTTAGGACCTATATCCTTTTCATGTTCCAGGTACATCCCTTTGCATTTGCGTAGTGAGTACGGGTATCTGTAGGATCATCATGGAAAAAATAGGCCCTTAAGTGGCAAAAAATTCAAAAATCAGAGTTAGGCAACTTGACGTAAAAATTTGAATAAGTTATCTATATTATTTCAAAAATATGTAAGAATAGAATCTGTGGCAAATTGAATGTAGTTTCTAAACTACTAGGTTTTTTAAAAAATAAAAATTATTTGGTGAAAATTTGAAATTTCAATGCAGTTGTACTTAAATTTTAGGGAAAAATAAGAAGTAGGTGTTTGTCGACCACCTTACCCACAATAAAATGATCTTTTTTTTTTAAAAATATTTTAGATATAAGTAGAGGACTCATGTCCGATGTGATGCATATTCTTTTGTAATTTTTTCCAAGTAAATAATTAATTATGAATTTTTATTACAACTTTAAAAAAAATAAAAAACTTGTATGTCTAACCACCTTAACTTGGTCAAAACTTCATGAAATTCAATTTTTCTTTTTTTAATCCTATAGTATGCGAAGCATAGAATGTGACACATGTTTTAGATTCAAAAAATGTGATATTGTTTGAAAGCTATAGATTTTTTTCAATCATCCTATCAATCAAGACTTTAGTTGTAATTCAAATAGAAAATGAATAATAATTATTTATTAAATTCAAAGTAAAGCATAATTTATATTGATTTAAAGTTGACAATCTCCTTTAAAAACCCTTTTCATTTCATCAATTTTGGGTAAAAGAAAAGTCGTCAGCCACATACCCTACACATACCCATCATATCGCCACTTTTTGGCCCATCATGATCTTGCACGTACCCATACCACATTTTCCATTTGTAGAGAGGCATATACATAGCCTCCTAAATCTAATGATATGCCTTGACTGGGTTGTTCTTCCACTCTTTGTTGTAGATTGCACTACGGATAATTTAGGGGCATATGTGCTTCATTGCAAGGGAAGCACCAAAGATTGATATCATCAGTGAGATTATTTTTTCCTGTTACCAACTCTCTGTTTGAACCTAGATGAGCATTTTGTAGCATAGTAGGCACCGACACCATCTGATTACTTGTTTGAGCCTGTGAACTCATGCGTGCACCTCCTTGGAACTAATTTTGTTGGTACATAGATCTTATGCCTTGATAATTTTGGTAAGTTGGCTTCAGAGGCATGGACTGGTTCCGCTTGATGGTAGTTATTTCATTTGAGATGTTCTGCAACAACTCCTTGATATCACTCATCTTATCTTTTGAATAATTGGACATAGAAGCAGCATTTTGCAGTGTGATCGGATATGCGTACATAGATTGGGGAGGAGTAGGTGCACTGGTAGAAGCTATCTCTTGGGTAGGAATCAATAACTACAAATATAGGCATAGTGGGCCAAGGCGGTAACTTTTTGGCATCAATCAAATTATTCTCCACCTTAACAACACTATATGCAGCTGGCAAGGTGTTCAAACCAAGCGACTAGATCATCACCAAAATATCACCGTCAAGAGAGACTTTAGATAGAACATGAATGTAAAATCTATAGGCGGATGAATTGCAGGCTGAATCCTTTTCCAAGTCATGTGAAATTGGGCATTAAATTCAGTCATGGCCTCCTGAGGGGCCCGTTTTATGGTTGCCAATTGCTGAAATAGCGAAGATCAATCTCCATTGTTTGAAAATCGCTCATAAAAAGGATCTTTGAGTTGATCCCAGGTATTGATAGTATTGGCTCCCAAAGTGCAGTACCAATCAAGGGCCTTTCCTTTGAAAGAGGCTACAAGCAATCTCAATGCTACATTTTGATTGGTTAAACCATGCACCAAACATACATCTACCACATCTTGCAGATGTTTGGAGGGTGTTTTTGAGCATTCCCTAGTGAATTTTGGTACAACTTTTAAAGCATAAGTTGGGATAGGATCCAAAATGGTGGGTGCTATTGGTGCTATGAGAGGGATTCTAGCATCCCATGCCACATATTTTTTGTTAGCAATTGGAAACATGGCTAGTGGATGGGTTGAGACATTCACTGGACAAGTTCTTGTTCATATAATTACCAGCGGTGGCACTAGCAGGCCAAGGTTGTTCGCTATTTGATATCTAGTAACAGGTTTATGGCTTATACACCCATTTTCGAATTAGATACATTCAAGCAAGTCCCACCGGGTGTGCCAGAAAAATAACTGTTGATACCTAAAATTGCTAGGAAAATAACCTTATGGGAAACTCAGTTAATGGGGGGACCAATTGCGCCAAGCTAAGTAACCTCCAATTTTTTTAAAGAATTCAGATCCTTCTATATTTTGGGGGTTTGGAATGGGAAAAGGAAGTAGATATAAAAAATAAATTTTAATCTAAGACGATGCGCCAAGAGTTAAGTATGGGCACGGTAAATCTTCCTTCCATATGAGATTGAAAGGCCCGTTTAGCAATTTGCATGTCTGAAAATAACAAAAAGTACAGATGAAAAACCCAAGCAATCTATTAAATAACATAAGATAATTTCCATTAATATTCAATGAAAAGTAGAGTTCAAGACATGGTCTGAATCAACAAACTTATATTGAAATTATAGAAGTTTTGCAAATAAACTACTCAATACAATAACATGATAGTATAATGTCTTTTTCATTAATTAAGAAATATAGAGGTCGAACAATATGGCACAATCTATAAGTCTTAATACAATAATCAAAGAACAATAAAAAATGCCTACAGTCTTTTTCACTTTTTTATGTGATTTTTGAACCCTTTTTCCAAGAGTTGAAGCAGTATATATAGATGATCCACTGTTAGAGAGCTAGTAACTAAAAATATTCCAAGCACAAGCAATGATTCCCATCACAATGATTCCCAGAGGCCATTACAATAGAAAAGATTCCAAAACATAGAATGCAATCGCCTTCGAACAAGATGCACCCCTTTGCAAATGATGAATGTGGTCCCAATGTGGAAGCAACATAAATCCCATGAAGACATGTGTTTCCCACCCACAAAGTTGGTTATGATACATGGCACCATGTTGGGGCTTCACATTCATTCTTGACTTCCTTGCAATCAAATTCCCCACAAAGAAGACACGTGGAGAATTCTTTATTTCAAGCGCTGACTGTGGGGTCCACCAAAAGGTTGCTCGCGGATTGATGCAACATGGCACATGGGCGGAGCTTGGAGGGAAAGAAAAGGAGAGAAGGCTCCCAAAGGCCCATGTTGTTGACATGTGGAAAATGAGAAGGACTCAATAGAGAAGCAAGGGAAGAAAACCTTTGAAGGAGCGTGTAGTGGACATGTGGAGCAAGCACTTCGAAAGGGGCTTGGAGATATTCAAACACATGAGGCACAGGTCAGGGCCAATAAAAAAAATAAACCATGACCACCCAGAGGGAGCTTGAGGATTTTAATCCACAACCCTCAACCCTCAATTCCCAAACCTCTACCATATACATTAGACCCTCAACCCTAATCTCTCAATCCTATACCCTCAAACCTCAACCCTAATCCATCAACCCTTTACCCTCAACCATTAAAACCTTAAATCCTTAAACCCTCAACCCTCAACCCCTAATCCCTTAAACCTAAACCCTTAAACCCTCAACCCTCTACCCTATATATTAAATTGTCAACCCTAATCCCTTGATCCCATTCCATAATCCCTTAATCCCTCAACCCTTAAACCCTTATTATCTCAACACTCAACCCTCAACTATAAACCCTCTACCCTATACATTATACACTCAACCCTAATCCTTGAACCCTCAACCCTTAAACCCTCTACCCTATACATTAGACACTCAACCCTAATCCCCCAACCCTATACCTTAAATCCTCAACCCTCAACCACCAACCCCCAACCCAACCCTAATCAACCCCCAACCCTATACCTTAAATCCTCAACCCTCAACCACCAACCCCCAACCCTGAACCCTAATCCTCAACCATATACATTAAACCCTCAACCCTCAACCCTAATCCTTCAACCCTCAACCCTTAAACCCTAAACCCTAAAACCCTCTACCCTATACATTAAACCCTCAACCCTAATACATCAACCTTATACCTTAAACCCTAATCTCTTAACCCTCATCCCTTAAACCCTAAACCCTTGACCCTTAAATCATAAATCCTTAAACCATCAACCCTAAACCCTAATCCTCAACCCTAACCCTCTCCCTAAAGCCTACCCAACCTTAACCCTAAAGCCTAATCCCTCCTAAACCTCAACCCCTAATCCCTCAACCCTTAAACCCTAAACCCTCAAACCTTGACCTTTAAACCCTAATCCCTAAACCCTTAAGCCCTTAAACTCTAAACTCTCAACCCCTAATCTCTCGAACCTTAAACCCTAAACCCTAAACCCTCAACCCTTAAAGCCTTATCCCTTAAAACATCAACCCTAAACCCTCAACCTTCAACCCTAAACCTTTAAACCCTCAATACTCATCCTTAATCCTTGAACCCTTAAAACCTAAACCATCAACCCTTAAACCCTTAAACCTTAAACCCTAAACCCTACACCCTACAACCTTAACCCTCAACCCTATACTTAAGCCCTAATCCATCAACCCAATATCTTAAACCCTAATGGACCTATACCCTATACACTTAACCTTGGACACTCAACCCTGAACATTATCCCCCAACCCTCAAACCTCTACCCTATACCCTATACCCTCAACCCTATACTTATGCCCTAAACCCTCAACCCTCATCCATATTCTTTATACCCTCAACCTTAAACCTTGAACCCTATACCTTAGAAACTCAACCTTGAACATTATCCCTCAAATGTAAACCCTCCACCCTCAACCCTATACCCCCAACCATATACTTAAGCCCTAATCCCTCAATCCTCAACCCTATACCTTAGACCTTGAACCCTACAACCTTAAACCATTGTCCCTATACCCTATAACCTCACCTTTATACCCTAAACCCTGAATATTGTCCCTCAACCCTATACTTAAAACCTAAACCATACACTCTCAACCCTTCCCTATGCCTTATACCCTCAATCCATATCATAAACCCTAAACACAATATCATAAACCCTAATCCCTATACCTTACACACTCAAAAAGATAAATATTATCCCTCAACTATAAACCCTCAACCCTCTACCCTCTACCTCGTACCCTCAAACTATTACTTAAGGCCTAATCCCTCAACCCTCAACCCTATACCTTAAACCTTAAACCTAGAAACCTTAATCCCCATCCCTATAACCTATACCCTCACCCTTATATACTCTAAACCCAAAACCATTACATACATAGATAGAAGCATACATACATACATATAAGCATACATAAATACATACATACATACATACATATAAGCATACAAACATACATACATACATACATACATACATACATACATACATACATACAAGCATACATTCATACATACATACATACAAGAATACATACATACAAATATATATACAAGCATACATACATCAAACATACAATTAACAAACTTGCACATAAACAATTCCAAGTGAGCCATAACATGAGTGTGTTATATCACACTCACATTATGTCAAGCTTGAGAAACATACATTGCAAAATTTGCAAAAGGGAGCAAAATACAAAACAAGAGATAACACAAGCGCGCTATATAATGTGATTGTGTTATATCTTGCTTTGAGAAACCCCAAGCCTTAGGCTTGGGATTTGATTTGGATTTCCAACCCAAAGGCTTGGAGTGCCTTTCCAACATCCAAAGATGTGTTTTTGCATATTCTAAAGGATTTCACATAATCTTGTTCGTACTAAGTATTAGGTTTACACATGTTTAAAGGTCGAGTAAATTGAGCACCGGGGTAATGTTAGGCTCTCTCTTAGCTATTTAATGATGTAATTTTTTTCATATTTTGACAATGTTAAGGCTTTCGTCTTTAATTTCTTTTGTTTGTGTCTATTTTTTGTTAAAAACCAGTGTTTGGTATTTTTACTTTATTTTTTAACCGTTCATGAAAATTTCAAATAAATTCCATTTTTATAAACTATACTCCATTCTACACATTAAAAAAATTGATTTTCAATTAGTTTTCAAAAATTATAGGGGTAGCATGACCAAAATTATGTTTTTCAAAATGTGTCCACTTTGAAAATTAGTAAAAAATCAAATATTGATTAAAAATTATCAAAAAAATTGGGCATAAACTACATATTAGCTAATTTGTCACTGAAGCAATTTTAAAAATACCCAAAAAAAGTTAACCTTTTGAGGGAGCCACAAAAGACGCCATATTATTTTTTTTGACAAAAACAACACCAATAATTTATGTGGCTCCCTTTTTTGAACCCCTTAATCTATACAATTTTCAAAAAAAAAAAAGTAGTTTAGAAAGTAGACTCAAAGCACTACAAACATTGTTTTTGTTGCATCTTAAAATTTTGAGTGTAACTATCCTCAATTTCTCATCCAAGGTCAATATTTCTCAATTTTAGAAAAAAAAAGACCAATTAAGACCCCTTTTTTGCCCCCCATCTTTTTGCACTTACCTCGCACTCCTTATTTTTCCATCCCTACCTCTCTCTCTATCTCTTCCTATCTCTATACCTCTCTCTCTATTACCTGTCTCTATCACATCCTTTCTCTCTCACTCTTGTCCCCTTCATCTCTATCTTCATATCCCTCTCCATATTTATCTATTTCTAATTATCTCTACCTCTCTTGTATTTACTCTATATCTCCTATTATATATCTCTATATCTCTATTTGTCTCTTTACCTCCCTCTCACTCCTTGTAAAGTACCTTCCAAGAGAGTTTGAAATTTTGTGATTTTTTTCCCAGTTTGATGGATATTCTACTTTATCAAACTTAACACAAAAACATTGGCTTAATGATTGCTACAATCAAATACATGCATGCATACCATTGATAAGAATTCATACAAGGCAGATTTAATAACATATAGATGCTTAGAAAGTTATATTAGGTTAGTACATTCATTAGAAACTTGTATTAGAATTATACATTAACAATGAGAGATCTATTGTGAGCAAGAAATTGCTTCTGGAATTTATCTGGAGACACGGTGTCATTGACCAAATAATATCTACAGAGTGTTTACATTTGCAAAGCCCAGTTTGTCTATAGTAGAGAGTACTCAACAATTACAACTTTTAGAATTAATTTGTAGATTGGTTTAGACATTCCAAAAGTTTAAATACATAGATTACAAGAGGCGTATGCACTAGGAGACACAATGATAGTGCATACCCAACTCCTACCATGAACTCAAACCCTAAATAGACACTAAAAGACCCCTATTTGTAGACATAAATTGAGTAAAAACAAACACATATGATTTCACTATTTATCACCCAGTCTGAGAACAATATTTGACATGAATTTGAGAGGAATATGGAACCTAATTAAGATCACTCCAGGTCTGAAAAAACTAATAGAAATTTGTAGATCAGGTAAATTCCCTCATAAATCACCAGCATCCAACCTCCATAAGTCCAAGCGAGCCCTTTTATGACCAACATACACTTCCATAATTTAATGTATGGCTTCTATAATGCACAAGAGGTTAAATGGAGTTGTATTTAGGGCATAGAGACTCACGCCCTCTAATGATGACACTCACACCACTATAGAAGGATTCTTTAAATGAGGAAACAAGGGTATTTAAACTATCTTAAACCTGTGACTCCCTTTTGGATATTCACACCATGCTAACCCTCTACTTCACCCACTGTCTTCTGAGAATATTATAGCACCCTATCTAAAGATAAAAAAATAAGTCAAAAGACCCATGACCTAGCAATATCATCCAATAAACTCACCCAAATTGGTTTGGGCAAGATCATCATGGAAAAAACAGACCCTTAAGTGGCAAAAAATTCAAAAAAATCAGAGTTAGGCAACTTAACGTAAAAATTTGAATAAGTTATCCATATTATTTAAAAAATATGTAAGAATAGAATCTATATAAAATTGAATGTAGTTTCTAAACTACTAGGTTTGTTTAAAAAACAAAATCTATTTGGTGAAAATTTGAAATTTCAATGAGTAGTACTTTAATTTTAGGAAAAAAATAAGAAGTAGGTGTCTATCGACCACCTAACCACAATAAAATGATAATATTATTTAATAATATTTTAGATATAAGTAGAGGACTCATGTCCCGATGTGATGCATATTTTTTTGTAATTTTTTCCAAGAAAATAATTAATTATGAATTTTTATTACAACTTTTAAAAAATATAAAAAACTTGTATGTCTGACCACCTTAACTTGGTCAAAACATCATGAAATTAAAATTTTTTTTTTTAATCCTATAGTATGTGAAGCATAGAATGTGACACATGTTTTGGATTCAAAAAATGTGATACCGTTTCAAAGCTATAGATGTTTTTCAATCAGCCTATCAATTAGAACTTTAGTCATAATTCTAATAGAAAATGAATAATAATTACTTATTAAATTCAAAGTAAAGCATAATTTATATTGGTGGAAAGTTGAGAATCTCCTTTAAAAACCCTTTTCATTTCATCAATTTTGGGTAAAAAAAATTCGTCAGCCACATACCCATCATATTGCCACTTTTTGGCCCATCATGATCTTGCACATACCCAAATATCAACATCTTTTGGCCTAGCATACTCTTAAAATGCAGTGCCTAGGGTTTTCCAAATAACCACACCCTCTTGTAGATTGAAATAAAATTAAAAAGCTCCAACTTTAATGCTTTTCCAAGCCTAGAGAAAGGAACCCATGAAAATTAGAGATGTAACATTTTCTTCCCTTTCATTTACCCTTGCACAACTACTCCTTGTATCAATTTGATTTCCTCAAATTTGGTCTATGAAGAAGACCATTCAATTTGCAATGAAGCTCAATCTAGAAAACCTGTACGATTTCCTCTCTGAACAGGCTAGGGTGAAATTCTTTCACCATCAAAACCCTAGAAGTCTCAAGCTCGAAAGATGACAAAGAAAATAAAACTCCAATAATTAGTAATGCCTTCTCCAACATCTTTTTATAAGTTCCCAAGAAATAACTGCCCAAGAAGATTTATATAATTTAATTTTGCACTTTAGGTGGGAAATTATAATAAAGTCCCACTTTGGACTTTATAAAAGAATTAATTAATTAACATTATTAAATATTTTATTTTTACAATATAACATTAATTAATTAATAAATAATTCCCAACTTTTAATTATTATCTTATGGGAATTAAATAAGCTAATAATATTTTTGGTCATCATATGGAAGGGGACATTATAGTCCTCCCTTCCTATAATTGCTTTCCCACAAACAATTTTAGATTAGGATGTTGAAGGATCTATTCGTTCTCCTAGGTGGCATCTTCTCCAAGTAGATCCTTCCATCTGACAAGATATTCCTTTATTGTCTTGTTCCTCAACTTCCTCTAGCGCACATCCAAAATCTCACCTGGAATCAAAACTAGCTTACCCTCTTCATCAAGTGGGGTTAAATCAACTGAAACTGCAACCTTTTGTCCAAGTGCCTTCTTGAGGCACAAAATGTGAAACACGTTGTGGATCTTGCTACTCTCTAGTAACTCTAACTCAATCCACCTCACCCACTCTCTTGATGATCATGTATGACCCATAAAATCTCGGTCTCAACTTCTCGACACCACTCCTCTTCAAGGAGGACTGTCTATATGGTTGAAGATGAAGATAGACCAAATCTCCAACCTTGAAAGTACGCTCAGTTCTGTGTTTGTATGCATACACCTTATATTGATTCTGAGCATGGTGGAAATTATCCTTACGTGGCTTAAGGATATCTTGATTTTCTTGTATCCAATTCTTTGTCTTAGGTGCCCAACTATCATTGAATGCCACATCCAAAAATGAATAGGCCTCGTATCCATACAATTCTTTGAAAGGTGACATCCCAATGAATATATGATAGGTTGTATTATGGCAATACTCACCCAAATGCAACCATATGACATAGGCTCTCTGCTACCCTGCAACATAATTAAGAAGATAACCCTCAATCCACTTGTTCACTATCTCTTTTTTCTCATCTATCTGAGGGTGATAGATGGTGCTAGGGGCTAATTCTATACCTGAAAACCTGAATAATTCATCCTAGAAAGCACTAAGAAAATAGTTATCCTGGTCACTAACAATATTCTTTGGTAACCCATGTAACTTGAATACCTCCCTGAAGAAAAAATCTGCCACTTGAGGTGCCTTATATTATGATGAGATAGCAATGAAATGAGAATTTTGTTAACCGATCAACCACAACAAAAATACAGTCTATATCTTGTACCTTAGGAAGACTGGTGATGAATTCCATTGATATAATATCCCATTTCTAATGCGGAATAGGAAAGGGCTACAATAAGCTAGTGAGAAAAATGTGTTCTACCTTGTTTTATTTAGAAGTGGTGCTAGGGGTTAATTTTGTACTTGACAACCTAAATAATTTCTGCCATAAAGCATTGAGAAAATGACTATCTCAGTCACTAAAAATATTCTTTGGTAACCCATGTAACCTAAATACTTGGCCCTGAAGAACAAATCCTCCACTGGAGGTGTCTTATATTCTAATTAGATAGCCATGAAATGAGCAAATTTTATTAACCGATCAACCACAAAAAAAAAATGTAGTCTCTACCCTATACCTTAAGAAAATTGGTGATGAAGTCCATTGATATACTGTTCCATTTATGATCTAGAATAGGCAAGGGCTACAATAAGCTAGTGGGAAAAATGTGCTTTGCCTTGTTCTGTTCACAAGTGGTGCATTCTTGAACATGTTGTAGAACATCATCCTTGAGGCCTCTTCAAGAGAACCTTTCTCTTATTTTCCTGTAGTTCTTAAAGAACCTAAGATGTCTAGCCAAAGGAGTGTCATGCACATCTCTCATGATGTGCTCCTTCAACTTAGACTCTAGAACCAAGAAAATATTTTCCTTGTAGTAGATGATGTCATCTACTACCTTATACCTATCATCATGTATTTTTCCATCCATCAATTTGTAGGAAAAAACATTCTTGTAGTACTCAACTAATAGAAGAGCTATCCAATCTGCTAAAATCTTACACAAGGAGCAAACGACAAGCTTTCTAGAAAGAGCATAAACAACTATATTCTTCTTTCCCTTTACATACTCATGTCAAACCATATGCCTAGATTTTGCTATCCCAGTTTTGTTGGCGCTCATTCAAGTCCTTTTGTTCTAGGAAGTAATTCAAACTATTATGATATGTTATGACCACAAATTGCCTACCAACCAAGTATTGCCTAAAAATTTCTAATGCATGCATGATTGCAAGAATTTCCTTGTCATATATAGAATATAAATTCTCTGCATCTTTGAGCTTCCTACTTTTAAAGGAAATGGGATGCATATTCTACATTAATACTACACCGATTCCTTTGCCTGATGCATCACATTCCAATACAAAGGGTTGGGTAAAATTTGGCAATGTTAGCACAGGACATGTGCTCATGACCTCCTTTAGCTTGTCAAAGAATTGTTGAGCATCACTAGTTCATCTAAAATCACCCTTCTTAGTGAGGTCAGTGAGAGGCTCCCCAAGTTGTGAGAACCCCTTGACAAACCACCTGTAGTAACTGCATAGACCAAAGAACCCCCACAACTTTGTGAGTGTCTTCGGCAGTGACCAATCTAAAATTGCTTGGATCTTCTCTTGATGCACCTATATACTCTTAGTGCACTGATGATATGAACCAAATAAAAAATTTCCTCCATCCCAAACTCACATTTGGATTCCTTGGCATACAGTGATTGTGCCTCCATTATTCCCAACACTTCATCCAAATGTTTTAGGTGGTCCTCCCAAGTTTTGTTGTATATCAATATATCATTGAAAAATACCATGAGGAACTTCTATAACTGTTTGTTAAAGATGTGATTCATGCAATACTAAAATGTTGCGGGAGCATTGGTCAAGCCAAATGGCATAGCCAAAAACTCATAATACCCATAACGGCACCTGAAAGTTGTCTTATGTATATCTTGATCCTGCACTCTAATATGATGGTATCCAAATATGAGGTCTATTTTAGAGTAATAAACATCCCCATGTAGTTCATCTAACAATTTGTTGATCCTGGGAATTGGATACCTATTCTTGATTTTCTTTTTATTCAATGCACGGTAATCAATACACATTCTGAGTCCCATCCTTCTTTTTGACCAACACTATAGAAGATGCAAAAGGACTCAGACTTGGCCTAATGTGTCCCATATCCAACAATTCCTTGATATCCTTTTCAATCTCATCCTTGAATTTATTGGGATGTCGATAGGTGGTAGTGATAACTGGCTTAGCCCCTTCCTCTAGCTCAATTATATGTTCAAAGCCTCTATCTGGTGGTCTACCTAGACGAATATTATCACTAAAAAATATAATGTGAATGCTCAATACTTTCTACAAATCATCTAGATAAGGTTTAGGGCCGATGTCCATAGACTTGGAGGAGATTCGATACTATGTTTCCCAAGCAACATCACCATGTCTAAAGATGCTCTCCATATGTTTGGTTGAAACTACTTTAGGAGATCCATTAGACATACCTCTTAATACCACTTTCCTACCATCTATCTTGAATGTGAACTCCATAGTTTATAAGTTTTGAGAATACTTCCCAAGCAAGTGTAACCACTAAATACCCAAAAGATAATTGGTGTCACCAAGGTCAACCACATAGAAATCATCACTAATTATCTAGTTACCAATTATAATGTTCATCCGAGGAACCTTCTATGCGCAAGAAATTTGATACCCATCTGCAACCATAACATTGAATCCCTCATGCTCTTCAGTTTGCAAACCCTTCATGGTGACCATAGCAGAGTCAATAAAATTGTGGGTGGCCCCACTATCAATCAAAACTGTAATCCTCTAACCCTGCAACACTCCTCAAATTTTGAAAGAGTTGAATCTAGGAGTACCTGACATAGTAGCAAGTGTGCCATCCTCTTGACATAGTAACAAGTGTATTATCCTTCACCCCTTTAGGCGGTGTCTCATTGATATCCAATTGATTTTCCTCTGATTCACTATGCCTACTGCCCTGATTATGCTCAGGGTTCTCATCCTCACTTTCTAAAACAATCTCAATATAGTACACCTTGCCCTTACCAAGACATTTGTGTCTTGGTTCCCATGGCTCTCTACAAGTGTAGCACAATTTCTTTCTTCTCAACTCTTGGCGAGTCTCATCATCCATTATGTTTTTCTTAGGTCAATATTTCTATAAAGGTTTCTTGCTCTTATCATTCTGTGATGTAGAACCCTTAGACTGAAATTTTTTCTTCAAGTTGGCAGAGTCCATATCCCTAGATTTTTTTATCACCTCTTGTAATGAGCTTGGATTGAGAGCTTTGACCTTTCCTCTCAATGGATCCATCAACCCGTCCATGAATAATACGAGCAACCTTCTTTCTGAGATATTGGTGACCAAAACAACAAGTCTCTGGAAATCAAGAATATAATATCCAACAAACACCACTGTTTTAATTGAGCTAACTCCTTTAAATGGAGTTTAGGGTCCTTAACATAAAACCTCTCAATCATTCTTTCAATGAATTAAGCATAAGAGGTGATTTGGTCATAGCCCATTGTGACCATTCCATGATACCAACATTCATGAGCAATTCCATCTAAGTGTATGGTAGTGTATTTGATTGCTTCATCTTTGGGCATAGGGTTTAACTGGAAATAAGTGTCAAATTGTTGAACCCAAGCTCATGCTAATGTTTTTCCTAGCCCATCATAATAAGGAAAACTCAATTTACCTACCTTCCTTCTGAGGTCATTGTGGTGCTCATGATTACCCTTGTTGGTTTTATGTCTCATTCTCAAATTAATGTAATCTCAAAGGGAAATATCATGTTGAAAACCAGGTCTTGCATCAAGCCAATCCTGTTTGGGTTATTCTTGTAATTCAATCAATGTGGGTTCATTATCCTCCTATGGCTCAAATCTAGGTGGGAAGGCTGGCATCAAAGGCCGTGAGCCCACCTAAATAGTCTGATGATTCAATGTCTGGTTATTAATTGAATGATCTCCTTAACCATTGTTGCCTCCATTTTGGTTGTTATTATTGTCGAGCATTGTTCACGTCATTAACTCCATCATCTGTGTCATTCTCTAATTTGTTGCCCTTTTCTCCATGGGTAGTGCAGTGAGGAGTGCTTCCCCACTAGGTTGTTCTCTTCTCTATTCTTCTTTCCTTTCCCCCATCTCAGCCTCTATATGAGTGCCTCCTCTTGTAGAGGAGTCAATTCCACTACCTAACGGAGATTCCTAGTGAATTCCAAAAATATCTAGTGATGTTTCCTCTTCAGTGGCTTGTTTTGGTTGCCCTTGTTTCTTGATATCCCTATTATAGTACCATTTTTCTCGGTCACTCATGAAACCCTATAGGCTAGAAGAATCATAAGCTCTGATACCACTGTAAAGTACCTTCTAAGAGAGTTTGAAATTTTGTGATTGTTCTCCCAATTTGATGGATATTCTACTTTATCAAACTTAACACAACAACATTTCCTTAGTGATTGTTACAATCAAATACATGCATGAATAAAATTGATAAGAATTCATACAAGGCAGATTTAATAACATACAGATGCTTAGAAAGTTATATCAGGTCAATACATTCATTAGAAACTTGTATTAGACTTATACATTAGCAATGAGAGATCTACTGTGAGTAAGAAATTGATTAGGTGGAGTTTATCTGGAGACACAATGTCATTGACCAAAAATTATTTGCAGAGTATTTACATTTGTAAAGTCCAGTTCGTCTACAACAAAGAGTACTCAACAATTACAACTTTTAGAATTAATTTACAGAGTGGTTCAAACTTTTTAGAAGTTTAAATACACAAATTACAAGAGGAGTATGCACCAGAAGACACAATGACAGTCTCGGACCCTTAATAGACACTAACAAACCCCTATTTGCATAAATAAACTGAGTAAAAGAAAACACATATGATTTCACTATTTATCACTCAGACTGAGAACAATA
The DNA here is from genome assembly GCA_007258455.2 of Sequoia sempervirens. Classification (NCBI taxonomy): domain Eukaryota; kingdom Viridiplantae; phylum Streptophyta; class Pinopsida; order Cupressales; family Cupressaceae; genus Sequoia; species Sequoia sempervirens. The sequence continues at coordinate 6,938 of VDFB02254069.1, read as the reverse complement.
TTTGACATGAATTTGAGAGGAATATGGAGCCTGATTAAGATCACTCTAGGTCTAAAACAACTAACAACAATTTTTAGATGGTAAATGCCCTAAAAAATGACCAACATCCAACCTCCATAAGTCCAGACGCCCCCTTTTATGACCAACATGTACACTTCCAAAAAATTAACATATGGCTTCTATAATGCACAAGAGGTTGAATGGAGCTATGTTTAGGGCACAAAGACTCACGCCCTCCATTGAGAACACTAACACCACTATAGAAGGCTTCTTTAAATGAGGAAACATGGGTATTTGAATTGTCTTAAACCTATGACTCCCTTCTGGATATTCATGCCATGCTAACCCTGTACTTCACCCACTGTCATCTAAGAAGATTATAGCACCATGTCTAAAGATGGAAAAATAAGTTAAAAGACCCACGACTTGGCAATATCATCCAATAAAATCGCCCAAATATCAACATGTTTTGGCCTAGAATACTCTTAAAAATACAACATCTACGGTTTTCCAAATAACCATGCCCTCTTGCAGTCTGGAATGAAATAAAAAACTCCAACTTTAATGCTTTTCTAGGCCTAGAGAAAGGAACCCACAAAAATTAGAGATGTATCATTTTCTTCCCTTTCAAACCCTTGCACAATTGCTTGTAGTATCAATTTGATTTCCTCAAATTTGGTCCATGAAGAAGACCATTCAATTTGTAATGAAGCTCAATCTAAAAACCTGTACGATTTCCCCTTTGAACTGGCTAGGGTGGAATCATTTCACCACCGAAACCCTAGAAGTCTCATGCTCAAAGCCCACATTAAAGAAAATAAAACTCCAATAATGAATAATTCCTTCTCCAACATCTTTTTATAAGCTCCCGAAATAACCTTCCAAGAAGATTTAAATAATTTAATTTTTCACTTTAGGGGGAAATTATAATAAAGTACCACTTTGGACTTTATAAAGGATAACTAATTAATTAACATTATTCAATCTTTTCTTTTTACAATATAACATTAATTAATTAATTAATAATTCCCAACTTTTAATTATTAGCTTATTAGCTTACGTGAATTAAATAAGCTAATAATATTTTCGGTCATCATATGGAAGGGGACATTACACTTCTCTCCATCCCTTTCTATCCATAGCTTTTTCTACTTCTCGTCCTCTTCTCTGATCGACTTCGATCTCGATCTCGACTTTCGATCCTCTTTTTTCGACCGACATTGATTCGACGACCGATCTTTTGATCTTCTTTCGATCTCTTGATCTCTTTCGATTCCTGGATTTCCTGTCTTCTCTCTGATGGATCTTCTGGATTTTGTCGATCTGGATATGTTCTGCGATTATCTCTTTTCGAGGATTTGATCTTTCGAAATGACGGATTTTGATCTCGATGACCGGATTTCGATCGACGGATGGATTTCTCGATCTTCTCCTCGAGATCGCTGACGCGGATCTCGACGGCTTCGACTTTGTCTTTGAAACTTTCGACGATTCTCGAGCTATGTCTTTCAATCTCTTTCTATATCCTCTCTAATCTCTTTTATTCTCCATATCCCTCTTATATCTCTATCTCTTATCTCCATATTTTCTATTTCTTTTCTATCTATTTTATCCCCATTGGTAGTGGTTTCTAATTATCTCTCTTTGATTCTTATTAGGTTTTGGCTTTTAGATTTGTTTGATCTTAGTTCTTTTGGAGGGGATGTGTGGTGGGATTTCCTCCCACTTTTTGTCACTTGTGAGATGAACTCCAGAGCATGCTTGGGAGTGACATGGAGAAAGGATAGGAGAAAGGAGATAGGGTGAAAGAAAGAGGGATGTGGATGAGAGTGGATGAAATAGGGAGGTGACATCCAGGAGGACAGACAAGAACTCCGTGAAAGATGGAAAGAGGAGATAGGAGGATAGGAGGAGGAACATATATGGAGTATAGAGAGAGAGGGGTGGAAGGAAGGCAGAGAATTTTAAAGATAAAGACTAAAAGAGAGAAATATATAAGGTAGGGAGGTAGTGTTGGTAATGGAGCCTAATTATCTTCTCAATTTAGAGGTTTTTTTTAGCTATGTTTGGATCTTAGTTCTTGATGGGGGTGTGGAAGGGATTTCACCTCCCAATTTTTGGTCTCTTGTATAACTTTAGGTTCTCCTATTTCTAATGAGAAGCTTGATGATGATTTTGAGTACTTACAGGGAAAACCCACAAAAGTGGTTTACAATTCCAATGAGGAAAGAAAAATTGTAAAAAATGACCCCATGACAAAATTTTACATTCTGGGGGTTCGTACGAACTAGATGGTTCAAACGAACCAAAAAAAGGTTCGCTCGAACCAGGGTTCGAGCGAACCCATTAAATGCATGCACAAAAAGAATTCAAATGAAAAACACTTTATGGGAGGGATTTCAAATGAACCAGGATTCAAATGAACCTTGGTTTTCTCAAAACTCAGGGGGTTCACTCGAACCCTCTTAGTTCGAGCGAACCCCCCATTTCCCTAATTTTTGACCTTCTTCACAAAAAAAACTAATTGTTTGCACTTTGGAGCTCAGTTTGAATATGAAAATGGTAGAAAATTCATAGACCCAATTGGAATCAAGTAGTCCTCGGAATGAGTTATCCAATGAATATAATTATAATATGTTTTGGTTTTATTATGTTTTTTAATTTTATTAAACATAGGTTTTCACCAAAAATCAAGCTCTTTTGTTCTCAGATATGTGGGAATAATAGCAAATTATCAAAATTTTGAAAAATATGAGTGCACCAGAGCATTGAATCTACTGGTCCAACAACAAAAGAAAGTGAATCTCCTTGATATACAAAAGTTACGGTTATAATGGTCAACAAGGCTTATGTCTCAGAATTTGTAATTGGTTTGATCTTTGAAATTTGATTAAAGAAAAAAATATTCAATAAAAAAATATATAACCAAGTGGGGTGCTTACCTTAGATATCGGAGTTACAAATATAACTAAAAGAATTAGGGAATTTTATCCTTTCCATGGAAAGTGCTATGTGTTATAATGGCAGCATCACTTTTAAAAATGTTGTTTCTTTGAAAACTAGTTTTCAAGGGAGATGGAAAAATAAGTGCAATCTGATTCCAAATATTTTTAAAAATATATATTTAGAATCTATAGAAAAAATTTCAGGAAACTCTAGTTTGCATCATCTTCAAATTCCTCATGGTTTAGCTGCTATAGGTGCCCAAAAGAGAAAATTTAGTTAAAAAAATATTTAGTGTCCAGTTTGGCCAAAATTTGTAAACCACTATTGTGGGATCACCCTACAACTACCTTTAGACAACTGCAAGATGATAGGAGCCTACTAATTACTAAAATTTGACTAAGTCTAAAATATTATAGGATCCTCCAAAATATATAATTTGTATTATAACTTCTAGAGATCTAAAACCATTCTCAAACATCTTGAAACTATATGCATGAAATATAACTTAAAGTATAAGGAAGTAAATATCCATAGGTAAATTTCACTTATACCTATCTTGTATCCCTAACTTTGCATATGCAAATTACTCATCATTGTTTTTCTTGTCTATAACTAGTTGTTATTTTGGGTGCTAGTGCATGCCAATTACATTTTGGAACTAATATTTGCCTAGTGTAATTATGTGTTATGTCCTTATATAGTTCACTATGCATTTTAAATTCTTGAAAAAAATAAAATAACCAAAAAAACTATACACCTCCGTTGATGTAATTAAAAATTATCATACCTACACAAGCTCAAGCTTATATACTAGAACTAAAATTATAAAATTAGGTAAAATCATGGTAAATTAGAGGTATGACATCTTGGTCTATGAGATTTTATTTGCAAGATTAAATTAGGGAGGTTTAAAATTGAATTTATCATGGCTTAACTAGGCATTAATATTTCTTTGGATATAGGAAGCTCTGATACAATAAATTGGGGCCAGTTACAAATCAAATATGAGTATTCTTACACAATAATTGTAGTTGAATATTATATTTTTCTCAAAATAAGAATAGGTCATTTATACTAGAGATGAAAATAAGGGTGTCATTCATATCTATGATAATGAGATCTCTAGAAACTAGGAATCACAACCAAAGAAACATACCTTTCCTAGATGATCAAGAAAGTTCAATCAATCATTAAAATAGTGTGGGGTTTTTCTCCTAAAAATATTTTCCACATGTACATTTGTGTTGTGATATAATTTCGTTTATGTTTTATGTGTGTTTATTATTTCTCTAATTGTAAAGATTTATATTTTTCATATTACTCTTCTCTAAGATTATTTTAAGAGGCATTTCCACTTACCTTGCTCACCTTAAGAGAGGATGTTTCCAAGTGTAAAACCCATATGATGTGGAATACATGGGCATAAAATGCCATGATGTGTTTAATGGGTATGGTGCCAAGTATCATACTCATATAGAGCTAGTTCCTATGTCACAACACCTCTCAAGTGTGACATACATATGGAAGCTCATGACATATGGGCATGGTGATGTCCCCTTGTGACACACATATGGTACAATGTAGAGTTACAAAGGAAAAGCATGTCTTGGAAACACATAATATGGAGGAATGTGTGGTAGTAGCACATAATGTAGGGAGTACTGAATCATATGTAAAGTAAAATACTTAAAGAATTTAAAGATGCTTTGAAGAAGTTATAGAGGATTGTTCTAAAAGGTGTCTTAAGAGTTTGATGTAAAATTTTGAAGGTTGATTCTTGAGCTATGTGTGAAGTAGTAGTACTAAATCAATATCATTGCACAATAGAATTATGTTCTAAGCTAGCACTTAGATTATGACTACACAAGAGTTCTACAGAGCAACATTGTTATTAGTTTTTTGCATGTGACTATACTTTGATCATTTACCCTTTCATGAGGAGAAATGGTCCCTATTGCAATTTGGTGTGCATTAAGAAAACATGTAGGAAAGTTGAATATAATGATCTAATGATTCGGGTTGGTTGTATTTATATCAAGGTATTATTTTAAATCATTATAATAATCATTCACAATTACCAAGCTTGTAGTCTTTTCATAAATGATAGTAATTATCTATGATTTTGTTTCAACTAAAATTATTTTCTTCAAATAAATATTTGTAATTTAGGAGGAGGTTTCACATGGGTGGATAACACTTATAATTTTAATGAGAACTAGCATTAAATAAGATATCTTGGAAGTTTTCATCTGCTTAATAATATTTTTGAAAAAGGGCTTTAGGGTCCTATCCCATTATATTAACATCAAAAGAAATATCATTACAATATTCTCAATAAAAAGTCTCTAAAAAGAAACAAAACTTGGGCCCGGTTAAAATACCCAAGCAATACCTAAACTCACATATCCCATTTTAACTTGATATCAAAGTGCCATATTACATGTATCCTTTAGTTTAAATTTTGGAGGAAAACATTTTCCTCATCTATTAATCAATGGAAATTCATCCCCACGGGAGGAAAATCCCTCTATACATGGATCAAAAGGGCTGAAAAATAACCAAAAGACTATAATGGACATCCTCCAACACAAGAACCTTCTTTAACAAAGAAGATAGTCAATTATCCAACCCCTTTCACTTGGAAGAAAATGAAACATCGACTGGAGGTTTATCCTTATGCTTGGAAGCAGAGGGAGAAATATAATTCCTTTATAAAGGAACAATCTTATCCTCTTGTTGTTGAAGGGGTGTTACCAAAACCTCCTTCCCCTCTCACAAGTCAATCCAAGAGTGGCAAGGCTCAACTCTTTACCTCAAAGTGGCTTTTAAGGAAGATCTATTTTTAAAAATGTCTAGAAGAAAGGTTATCCCTCTTTGGACAATGAGAGGCAAAATGATCATATTTAAAACATCTACAACATCAGAAAAGAATATTAACATAATCTAAAACTTGAATCCAAAAACTTCCATTCCTTTTTATTGTTATTGAATTAAGTAATGCCCTATCAAAGTCCATTTATATGCAAATTTGGGAAAAGGTAGCATTGGAGATCATGGAAGTTTCAAGAGAAACATACAAAGGTTTTCCACTGGAGTTGCCTATCATGCTCAACCTTAAGTCACATCAAAATTGTAAAGGTAATGAAGACACAACCAATCAAGGGTTGAAGAGAAATAATTGTGTGGATGATTGAATGAGGTATGCCATGGTTTCAAACAAAAAGAATGATCTTCCCAAAACCGTGGCTAGTAATTTTAATTTTATAGAGTTGCATTATATAAATTAAAGCTTGAAGAATATTCTTATCTATTTCACAATTTTAAATAATTTAAACAAGTTAAATTAAATTGAAACTTTAAGAAAACTCGAAAAGGTTAGATTGACTATGCTTACTCAATTTGTGTATATAGAAACCTTAGAAATATTCCTATTTATTTTTAAGCTCATTTAAACCAAAGAAATTCAAACCAAAAGGAAAATAAGTCACATTAGATCTTTTCATTATCAAATCAAATGACTAAGTGTATTTGCATGCTAAAAGAAAAAAGTTGAGCATCACAGGAAAAGAGAAGAAGAGAGGGAAAGATCATCTGAAGTATTCAAGGAAATTCTAGTACATCAATGGAACATCTTGATTCTAGAGTTGTGGGGGCATGGAAATTAATATAATCTAAAACATCACATAAGGTCTTAAAAGTCTGACAGTGAGGTCGTTAGTCTGACAAAGGTAGTTAAGATTAATCCCCTACAACTTGTTTTTGATTATGGAACAAACAGGTTTTGAAGGGACCCGAAACCCTTTACAAATAGATTTTGAATGGATCTGGAACCCACAACCAGAATCACAGAGCCAACCAAGGATAAAAAGACAACCAAGGCCAACGAACTACAACCGACTATAGAGCCACAAGAGCTAGCAGCCAGCCAAAAACCAGCCCTCAAACAAGAACCATCAAAATTTACATTTAGAGTTACTCTTGTGGGAATGGAG